>JXSR01S026058.1:106809-117530 GCA_000969725.1 Ophiothrix spiculata
GCAATATGCATATATTGATTTTGAAAAATGAATAACGCACCCAATAATAAAATTTCTAAATACGGGCTGAAAATTTTTATCTTAGCATTTTTATGAGAAAAAAGTCTGAAATTATGAATTTGGTGAGCGGCGTGTATTGTCCTTGGGCAAGATACTTGTTTTGATGGTCACAGTTGATTTGATTCCAAGAAGCAGTTTTGATGTTCTCAGTCCAAAGTCCCTTTAGCATTCAAGTAATTATATTGGTTAACGCTATCCAGACGTTCTATGGCAGATTCAACAGAATGGAGTCAACAGACAAGTGCGATATGCCAGCTCCATTTCTTAATTATTGTGGAGCGTCGTCTTTTGAAAAGCTCTTGACAGACTTTTGCATAATGGCCTTGCAGTTGAAGCTTAATGCAGTGATGGCGATTATTGTAACTTTGAAGTGGTTTTATATGTGGCCGAGCGGTTAGAGCACGGGTCTCGTAATACAGAGATTGTGGGTTCGAGCCCCGGGCCGGGCGGTTTTCGTCTCCTTGTTTCTTTGGGCAAGAAACTTTACTCTACTTGCTCCGTGGTCGGACAGTCACGTAAAGCCATGGGGTCCCCTGTGCGAATGCTCCTTCATGGGGCAGCCTGCATACAGTGTATACCTGGTGAGTCTATCATTTAATGTCCTGCCACAACCTCAAGGGCATTACGTTTTGATCAGACCACATTTCAACGGTCGTACCCATAATCACCTCCCCTGGTGATGTACTGAATTTAGCAACACCTAGTGGTTACCATAGTTCATTGCTTAATAAAAGTTTAAACATACTCAAATGTTGGCAAATTTGAGGTTTGAGCTCGGGTCATCCTCACTGTTAGCACCTAACTGACTTGGTTATTATAGGTTAAATACACTAGGAATTTGCATTAATAGTCAATTCTATCCAATCAAGAAATTGTGTTATCCTGGTGTAAAATGCAGGTGTATTAGGACGTCCACATCCAGACCCTGTGCTGACTACTCCAACTAAATGCCACGACTCGTCCTGGTTGTTTGTGCAGACAAGTGGGCCTCCGCTGTCTCCCTGTGGAACGCAAAAAATTAAACCAAAATATAATAATATTGTAAGAAAATAATTTAACCCTGGCTATTCTATGTGTATCTGTACCGCTAACCCGGGCCAACGCGAAAATTATAAAACACAATAATATAACCCCGAAACTTACATTGATTTTGATTTCCCTTGCTTTACCTTTTCATTTTAGAGCAGTGTGATTTTTTCCAATAACCAACATTCATAATAGAACACTTTTTATGTCGACCAACATGTTCGACATTTACATTGTAATCTATGGCGAAGCAACAATTCTTTACATTTGATATCAAATTTACGAAAATATAAGGAATTGCTTACCTCTGTCAACATGGTCAAGTAAACAAGAAAAAATTGACCCCTCAACCATAGGTTCAAAGCTTCATTTATGTCTTCTGATATGAATAAGACTATTGAAAATTGTTAACTACCCATGTCTGTTGACAAACACATCACATAATTTGAACAAAGGTTGAAAATTCAACAGCTTTACTAAGGTTACCTGACATGTGTCCATTCCACCCAGCGGTGACGCCCCGGCACAAATAATGTTATTTGTTGCACCTCCGTCAAGTTCCTGACAGTTACCGGAACTGATTAGGGGTAAATCCAGTTCTTGCAGCACATCCGGGTAGTCTGACATGGCTGCTGTATCAGGATCTGGCGACAATCAAAAGAGATAAACTGAAGTTTGGAAAGTATATTTGCATTCTTTAGAATACAATTTGACGTTTTTATACAACTGTTAATTTATCAGGCATACAGAGTTATGTACTCCCATGATGTACAGCTACACTTTCTTTAATTATTTCGTCACAGATATAAAATACTTGTTGGAAAAAGTTTAAATATCATTGAACAGGTGTCATGGTCCCGGATAGGATATCCATTTGAACAGATATTTATGATAGATTTTTGGTCTCAGAAAGGGAATCTTTTCACTCATGTTTGCCAATTTTTGGTTTCATGTTGAAACCGGCAAGAAATATCAGTTAACACCCCCCCCCGCCCGACTTAAAAATGATATTCGGACCAAGTATACTTTAGGTCCCATTCGATATTTTAGGGTTAGAGTTTAGGGTTAAGTTAGGGTTTGGGTTAGGGTTTGTTTAAGGTTAGGGTTAGGGTCGGGTAGTAACTAGTGAGTTCGGATTTTTTGACGGGACCTTAGGTATCCCTTTTCCCAAAATTCTTACCAACTAGAGCTCCCCAACCAGCAGCCTGACAGTTAGTGTACCTCTGAGTCTCCTCGACCAAAGTAGCAAGACAAATCGGTCTGACATATGCATTGAATACAATAGTTTCATGTAATTTCAGCAACGTTATATCGTATTCACTATTAGCACTTGCTGGATTGTATTTTTTGTGGTGGAAGGCTGTGAATTCGGAAGACTGGGCATATTGTCCTGGATTCTCGAGAGATGTCAGGCCGAATGTGATTTTGTCTGGATCAATGGCATTGTCACTGTAGTGATAAAAAAGGTCGGAAAATGTTTACTATATAATTATGTCATAGACGAGTTTACATTAAACGTGAATGTCATCCAAACTAGTAATCTATTGCAACTTATGGGCTGCTTCAAAACTCAAACGACGGCTGACTGCCCGGAACAAGCGGTTCTGGGCGGTTGCCTTTGTTCATAACAATGGCAACCCCTGGTAAAGGTAAGGGATCCCTTATGAATATTCCCATAAGTAGGGTTACCAGTAAATGGTTTTTGGTTGAATTCGTTTTAAAATTCAACATAATTAAAATTAAGAAATGAAACAAACGCAAGATTAGGTGTTTTAGAAAATACTTGGGATTTATGGTGCGCTATGCCTCCCAGACGTGTATTTCCACATTGCCTCTGCACACTATACAGGTGTTTTGCTGACAAATGTGGCTCAAGTAAGCTCCAATCCAAACCAACCATTTTCGACAACCTCTAGGGGAGCTGAACCTTGATCAGCCCACACACGCACCATCGCTGCCCAGATCAGTTCCATTCAATTTTTAGCACCGTAGGGGTTCGAACTTGAGACCTTCCGCACCACAAGCGAGCTCCTACCAGTATAAGCTAATTAATTGACTGCCAACTTTAAACTCTGATATTTAGCACTGAAGATACTATTCAAGACCTGAATCAGGGAGTTTATTATGATTATGGGAGATGAATCTGCTATACCTTGCCAACGGAAAAAAGAAGCTTCAGCGCAAATTTGCAATTCGAGGTCACAAGATTAATTATGTTTGTTAAAAATGGTGCATCAAACACGGGGATTCCTCTGCGCAAGGTTCTGCGTACGGTTGCATATTTGATTGACAGAATGCTACCTTAATGTCAGAAGACCCCGCTTATGTCAGAAGACCCCGCCTTAATGACTACCAAATATGGTCAGAAAAAGGCTTCAGTTAAAACAATCGAGAAACAGGGTTCTGCCTGAATATGACTTACAAGCAGTGTGTAGCCGTTACTGCCCATCGACTGTTTAATAAAGTTGACCCACAAGAATGATGGTCAGTAGCTTTTGTTATCAATGCCCCTATCCATGGCCAATGTCCAATCTGTGCATTACTGCCTCCCAGAATACGCTTGGAAAGTGCTGGCTGTGTTCCACATATCTTTGTATCAAAAATATCTAAATGAAGGTATAAAGGAATAAGTGACAGAATACACAATAAAAGAACCTTTCTTTTTTAAGCATGATGGCAAAAAGTACTAGAATTCAACAAATAATGCATCAGTTTCTAAAATTTCGATATGTTTTCCTAATTTATTTCTGTTTTGCGTGTACATTTTTATTTCGCTTAGAACACTTACTGTTTTTTTTTAATTATTGACAATATTAGTACATGTATTATCAGATTTGTTTGTGTTTTGTAAATATTATGTTTTAAACAAGAGTTGGGCATTATTGGAATGTTTACGCATTTTATTTGATATATTGGAATACAATATGTTGTATTCTACTTATTGGCTCATTCCATTGGAAACTGAACCTTTTTTGACTTCAAGCAAAAAATCAGCTTTTTTATTCGACCACATAAACATGTTTTTCAGTCATACATTTGTGACTTGGTACGTGAGAAGTATTTTCCAATCAGAAATTGTAAAGTGTGTACATCCGTGCATGAATGAGCCCATGTTTTGTTTCAAAAATGTCACAAACGTTACCAAAAAGTTACATCAAAATGTCACAAACGTTACCAAACGTTACAACAAAAAACAATGCATTAAAATAAATCCTGGCGATATAATGTTCTGTAACTTTAATGAAATATTTGTAAATATGTTTCCCATAATCGGTGTAAGGCGCAATAAAAAAATCGTTGACACTTCAGAGAAATTGTACTTTGAAGTGCTTAGGAGCAAAAAAACATTTCCGTGCGCGGTCACAAACGTTACCGAACGTTCCATGGACTTTACTCAGGATTTTGGAAATTATTAAATTTTCAAACATCTACATGTCTTGACCCCACCAGTGAGCACCATTATCAACAACAAACTAGTTGATATAATGTTTGTGCTAGGTTCTGTGGCCATTTAAAAGTGAAATTTTTCAATTTTTCGGTCACAAACGTTATTTGTAATGAGCCTCTTGAGAGTAAAAAGACTCATAAAATTTAAGAGTTATGCTTTGATCCGTATTTCTGGATTACTTTGATACGGAAAGGATGAGCTCATATTTGATACCGCGTTTGGATCTAACGTGATCTTTTGTTTCCTATTTGAGTACACCCAATATCCACTACATAGCCGGGAATGTATACAATGGTATACATACAATGATGACACCACACTTAACAGCTGAGTGTCCCGTGGCCGAATGGTTTGAGCGTTGGTCTCGTAATTACATGATGTACATGCGGCGTGGGTTCAAACCCTGCTAGGGTCACTTCAGTGTGATGTTTTTAGGTAGATCTTTTTTATAAGAAATATTTGATCCTTTTTTCGGATCAAGAATTGTGATCCTTATTTATTTTTGGATCACTTTGATCCTTAAAGGGTAAGCTCATATTTGATACCTAAAAAGGATCAAAATTGATCCTTTTTGTCTCATATTTGATCCTTCCTTTCTAAGAGTGTATGCTTCAATCTTTAAAACACTTAAAATCTTCTCTTTCATTATTCAAAAGATCGGTAAGTGATACAACGCATAAAGTGAGTAGATTTTATTCTTATTGAAATGTATGCCTATTAATTCTGAGAAGAGTGGTAGTATAAACGTTAGAAAGATCAAAGATTTGACTCTTTTAAAGAGGGAAGCACAACTCTTGAAAAGTCTTTAAAACTCTAAAAGTGTGAAAATATGTGGTTTCACTCAAAACAAATTGATATGAGGGAAATTAATATTACTCCAAGATAGAGCTACATGGTTTCTCTTTGGCTTTTAGAGTTTATAGAATGCTTAAACACATACCACCTTCAACTGCCTGCCCAGTTCCGTCATCTGTCTGACCTGATAAATGGAAAACAGTTTTTCAAATTATTACAAATCATTTCTTAAATGTGTCCGTCCAGCCCGTATGAGCAATAGATGCCAGAAACTTCATTTTGTGCTACCGGTAAAAATACAAGTCATTGTCGTAATTTGCCGATCTTTTTTGACAGATTCACAATCCTAGTGCTTATTACAAAATACCAGGAAAGTTTCACTTCAAGAAAATGATAGGAAATGTGAAATAAATCTGCACATTTTTAAGACGATCAACAGAAAATATAGGGCTTACTTATCTTTGAACGCGTTTATCTCTGTTATACGTTTTACTCCCTGACAACTTTTGACGGACCATAACTTGACTTCTTGAAATCGTGTGAAGTTCATTAAGGTGTCATTCTAATCCTTAATGCATGGTCTTTGCAAAATATTTAAAAAGAGAAAATGACAACAGTTGGCATTTACTGCTGTTTTTGGATGGACGGTCACAAATGTTTATGCAATACACAACACACTCGTATATTTAATTATATTCTCGGATGATCATGTGGATGGGAGATCTCTTTAGACAGTGAAGAAAACAATGTTGGCATTTTCATCAACAGCGACTGCATTATTTACCATCCATGCATTGTACTCTGCGGGTAATCAAGAGAACCTTAAAAAGCGTAGTTTCCAAACCAAATGCAGTGCATTAAAGCAATTGAGAAAGTCACAAAACTCACATCATTAATAGAAAATATTGCTTATCCCTCCAGATTAAAAACGCTCCTCAGTACGAAAAATTGTCTATGGATGGGTTCTATATCACATGAGGCCGACGGTCGAATATGATACAACACCCAACCATTATTTTCTGTATTGCGTTAGAACAAACAGGGGTAACGAATTTATCATATAGTAAACATTAATACATTTATGATAAACTAAAAAAATGTTGACTTTACGCAATTTACACAATACAGGTATTTGTTGCACTACGCAATACAGAATATATAGCGTAAGATGTAAATTAACATTATTAAGGAGTAAAAGAGTACCTATGCAAAATAACCACGCAATACAGAATATATACATTGCATAGGATGTAAAACAACACGTACTTTTTGTTTTGAAAGAGTACCTATGCAAATTATTCAATACCATTATATTACGTGACTGTTAACCAATCAACTTTCGGAATTCATGTCTAATAAATGTGATGACTCACCCCGATAAGGGGGACTTTGCGACAGAACACTTTTCAAGAAAATGGCAAAAATAGGCAGCAAAAAATAACGAAAATAATAAGAAGTTCCAACAGATTTCCTGTTGTAAAATTTGATTGCCTTGATTAATTTCAACAAGTAAGGTCTCATTTTAAAGCTTAGAAAAATGAAAAAGCCCCCCCCCCCTTTCGGGGTGAGCCATGACAAATGATAAAAATATGACTAAATGTACAGTAGATGTATAGTTTTAATAGAGAAACATACCGAACGGTACGCCAATAAGTGCTCCGCCAGCGCCAAGAGTTACTAGTATCACCACCACGGCAATTATGGCTCCCGTTACCGCAGGTGAGAGTTTGGTGCTGCTTGTATGTGTAGTCGGTTGTTCTGGCAAATATTTTCCAGAAGCCCCTTGGTTGGATAAGGTCTTATCAGGACCAGTAAAACCTTGATTAACATAAGCTGGTTGTGTGTTTTGGTCAACATCCTTTCCGTATATAACAAATGGAGCGCCATTTGACTATAAAAGAAGAAGAAAACATAAACATTATGCTGTATAAATATGAACATTTCGTTCATTTGGTAAAATATAGAACATTCTATAAAACATGTATAATGTGTTGATTTACTAAAACATAAGAGCGTTATTATAAAGAAACGTAATTTTAACTTCCTTGTTCGTGTGTTGGTTGGTTTGCTTGATTTCTGCGTTGGTGTCGATGTGTTGTTTCGTTTGTTTGTCTATTGATTTTTTTATATAAATGCGATATAAAAAAAAGTTGGGTGTCATTGCTAAATTTGTACTTCATGTAATTAAACCTGCTTATCTTTATCAATAATAATAATAATAAGTACGGATTCTAAAAACAATTTTTAATTTACTCTTTTTAGCAATACTTAGGTATTGAATAAAAGCCCAAGAGGCGGCATGTTTTAAATTAAAAAAGTAATGATGAATGCATCGAATGTCAATTACTGATTTTGCTTTAATCAAAAATGAAACTCGGTTATATATTGATTACTGGTTGTATGTTTATATATAACTGTCGAATGTTGACGTACAAAATAGTGTTTTACCGTTTGAAATCAGTTTCATATGACCTAGGAATTGATGTTATTACTTCGATCGACTAATATATAATACTTATACGAAAATAGCAGGAAAAGCGAAGCTTGATGACATACGTACGTGACCACAAAATAAATATTTATATCAGCCTTTATACATCTACTACATAATCAACTTGTAAATTAATATGAAGCTATGTTCCATTCGGTGTGCCTTTGTGCTTTCAAACGTGATACAGTAAGTAGTGGGTATGTAACGATATGTTGGAATGTTATGTTCACTAAGATATCGAGCATCGCAATTTTTGGCATATTAAGGGATACTGACTTTATAAACTTATATATGTTTATATTAGCTTGGAATATTGAATTCGTTTACAGAACCACCTTCAAGACGGCGTTAACATTCTTGACGTTTTGAGTTGACGCAAAACACATTCGTTCACCCGAGAGATATTAAGTCGCGATATTCTTCCTGATTTATTCGGTCTTATTGAGAGGTAATCAGGACCGTAGTCAGAAGCCAAAAGAATTAAGTTCATGACATTTGGTGAATACTTTAAAAATAAGTCGGGACAGATGAAAAATGTTTGATTTGAAATTAATTTGTGGCATTTGGTAAATCCTTTAAGGAGAATTCTAGTAGAAAGATTTAAAGATACTTGCAGTGTACAGGGTGGTTCAAAAAACTCAAAACCCAAGTTCAAAGTCATTTTTTACTTAGCAGTTGTACCTCTTTCACCTTTAGTTGGCAAAGGCATCATGTGGGATAGGTTTTAAACCATTCCTCCATTATGGGTCAAGTTTTGATCATTGTTTTTTAAGATACAGCCCATTATCAAAATATTACTTCAAAGTGGCTTGTCCACGATTGCTTCTCTCTCCTTCTGACTTAAACCCTTCATTGGATTACACAACATTGATGTGTAATCAATTTAAGTACTCTAACATGCACGTACTGCACTGCATGTTGTGTTACGGGCGTTCCCTACTTGATTTGAAGGCGTTTTCAATGCATTTCCCTAGCTGATCTTTCAATGTAATTTCGTCACTTTACAGCATCAAGGACCTAAAATCTATCTGACAACGATTGAGTGACTAGGTCCAACCATTTACCGAAGAAGACAAAACAAACAAAAACACACAAACAATCAAAATTACGTGAGCTGGAGGTCAGAGGCCTCTTGTATGAACCTGTAATCTGAACTGCACCATTACGTTGCTGAAACTGGGGCTCCATTATCTGAAGTTATGTTCAGGTACATCATTCAATTAAAAATTGATGATCAATCACTTTCATCAGATAAACTTGCGTAATTTAACATGCAGTACAACACGTGTGGAACCAAATACGGTGCATATCAAGGGGAACAGATTGAAGACAAAAACGAAGAAAAGCTTTCGTGGACAAGCCAATTTGAAGGACAGTTTACATAAAGAGTTGTTTCTTAAGACCTAATGATGCAAATTGCATAAAACTTTCAGGGATTTTTTAAAAGGTTTTAACAATAATTCCTGTGCAAATTCAAGTTGATTGAGGTACAATAACTGTCTAAAACGTGACCTGGGTTCTTAGTTTTTTGAACCACCCTGTATAAACTATAAAAAAAGACATTTTTTGTCAAAATATTGGTGTTTTTCCCAACTGAAAACTTGTTGACAGAATCATGAATTTGCCAACTGCAGTTTTGTATTCTGAACTTTTCAGATCTTCAATTTGCCGACTGGGCAGTAACTGTACAGTACTTAACATTGCTTATTTACTTTCTTTCCCTGGTCCTATCCTCAATGCTCTGGACTATTTACCGACTTTTAAAGTTCACCCACCCCATATTCTCAGATATTCTTTACCTAGTGTTGCCTCTCTTCATTTTGCCAAGTAGTGTTTAAGTAAAAAAAATGGTCTGTTTGATCTTTATTTTGTAGTTTTGCTGACTGGTAGGACCCTAAGCCTACAAGGACTTGGATTTTCCAACTGGTAGTCTTTACTCTATAAGGGTACATTCTGTAACCTCCGTTTCCCCTCCCTCAAAGGTAGGAGAAAAATAGGTGGTACAGCTTAGTACCTCATCCAGGCTCCTTCTCTTCCTCATGTTTTTGTTCTTGGGGGATCACCACCACCATCCTCACCCCACCCCCTGGCTCAGGTAATGACACTTAAGGCGAATTCATACTCGGCCTCCAAACAAAATTGTTCTTACCAAACATTTGGTCGTGACGTCACCAAATATTTGCCATCGAACTTTAAGTATGAACGGTTAGCAAACATTTGGTCCAATGTATATGGCAATTCAATAGCATGTGCAATCTAGCGCGAAATGTTATTTGGTCTCAACTCGGTGTTGAAGTTATTTTTTTTTTTGGAGTCACTCGTTATTTTGACGTCACGACCAAATGTTTGGTAGGAAAAATTTTGTTTGGAGGCCGACTATGATTTGGCCTTAACAATGCTAATACATTTTGGTTATATCGATTTTACCATCCATTTAAGTAATGCTAAAATCGATCCAATCAAAATTCAAGCATAAGCAATATTGTTCATTTTAGAAGACTCGTAGAGCGAATATCATAACCAATAGTCTTTGGACGTCAAGCCTTAACAAAATAATTACTACCTTAAGTATATCATATAAAATAAAAGTTGATATTTTTTCGGTAAAATTACTAAAACCAAGACCGGATTCTTGTTAGTTATCAGAATAAAAACTTACAGTTATTTACAACAGTGTATATGCATATTAATGCTACACACCGCTGTTTGATTACTAATTATATATAACCGTTTATAATAGCCAAAGGCACATTATTAGTCACGAATTTTGTTTAAGAATCTATGACCCATAGTTTTGACATTTTCCACATGGATAACGTAAAGGAGACCAAAAACAAAGTTTGTTAATGTTAAATTCCCACAACAATATTTACTTTATGCAATATGCATATAATTAATTTA
>JXSR01S026058.1:130673-146313 GCA_000969725.1 Ophiothrix spiculata
TGAGTGCCTGTTTTTGACGATCTCATCAAAGTCATCAGCCTGGATGTCGTTGGCAACACGGAAGCAGACCCAGGCGTTGACACGGCACACATCTACAAGAAAGTAGAGCAACTGTTTCCACCAGATGTTGGACTTACGTGCAATGGTGTGATACGCACGCAGTTGGTCGCCCCTGTCAACGCCACCCATGTACTTCTGGAAGTCGATCGCCTGCCTGGGTGCCGGGATCTCATGCTGGCGGACTCGTTGGATCCCATCTAGGCTAAATTGCCTCACCAGCGTATCCTTGTTCTTGTTTCGATACGCCTGGTGTCTGGTGGAGAGGATGGAGAACACTGACGAGTCCTTCCACAGGCAGTGAGTCAGACTTCTGTTCTGCCTAAAGTACATGGTCCCCCTGGCTGTCTTGTGCATGTTCTTGATGTGGGCTGCTCTCTCCCGTCCAGCCTTTGCAGGGTTCGTACTCATCTGGGTCGGCAACCTCTTCCTGTTCAGCATAACGCTGCCGCAGAAGTTGGTATTGCGGTCAAGAAGGGCTTCCGCCAGATCCACAGATGAGTAAAATCGATCACAATATACCGTGTGCCACACATCAAGAAATGGCTCCAAGACATTCATTGCAATGTCCTTTATCTTTTGGCCCCTGGTGTTTTCATGGACATTGAATGCCATCATGTAGCCACTACCATCACATACGGCATACAACTTGAATCCACATTTGATAGGCTTTCCTTTCATGAAGAATTTCTTTACGGCCGCTTTGCCACCCTTGTACCTTATCATGGCTTCGTCAAGTGCGATGTGTCTGGTGGAATTGAAACGACGAACGCACTTGCGGTTGATGGAGTCCCACAATGGCTGGACGGGGTACAAAGGATGGGCTTTCATATAGTTATAGACGTGACGGCGTTGGTCTGGTGTGTCCATCTGCCAGGTCTCCGGATCATCAGCTGGTCTGCAGCATGAGATGTGGCGCTGCAAAACCTCAAAGCGCTGTCTTGACATTGAGTTGCTGATTAGGCGGTTGTTGAGACCTGGGCGTCTTGACCAATAGTCATACACATTCTTCAGGGGATTCACTCCCATCCATCACCAGAAGCATGCCGATATATGCTTTGAGTTCTTCCAAGGACGTTGGAGGATGTCTGTCTCCCAAGCTGAGATTGGTCCAAGTAACCATTTTGATCAAAATCCTCAGTGGAAAAAACTTCCAGAAGATGTCAACTGGGTATTTCAGGTGCGCCGCAAATTTGGGACCATAAGGTTGCGCTCCCCTGTACTTGTGGCGCTTGATCTTGCTGGCATGCCTTGTCCACCCAAAAGAGTCTCTTGGTGGGTTTGCGTCTTCTTCAGATGGCGGGTCTGGGTCATTATCGGAGGCAGGCTCCCGGTATTGTCTGGGCCTTACTCTCCGACGACGTGGTTGCTGGGCTTGTTGCTGGGCTGGTTGCTGTGCCACAGCATCTTCATCAGGGGCATCATCATCACTACTGCTGCTCCCATCACTCACACCAGCATCAGATTCTGGAATCCACTCGTCACCAGAGACGTCACCATCACCATCTGCATCAGTTTCATCTGACATTTCACCACCACTTTCACTTGGTAGGAAGATTGCCCAGTCACCATCACCATGGTCACTCGGTAGATTCGGACCAGATTCACCACCACTTTCACTTGGTAGGTTCTCGAAGATCGCCCAGTTACCATCACCATGGTCACTCGGTAGATTCGGACCAGCTTCGTCTGGGAACTCTCCAACACCGTCACTTGGTAGATCATCACCAGCTTCTATTTCTTCATCATCCCTGCAAAAACAAAGAAAGTAACAACTTTTTTTTATCACCAAGTACATTCATTGTCTTTAAAATAGAAATTACAAATTTATATAGAGAACTTTATCCCAAAAATGCACAGGAATCTATTCATATTTCAAAACATCAACATAGATAAAAAGAAATATAAATTTTCGACATGCTAATTAGTTCAAATGTAAAATAAAGAAATATCTCACCTTTCAGGAGGATCATGATCACTCTCATCTTTCTCGATTATCTCTTGTCTCTGAGCAATCGTTGAGCTTCTTCGTTGTCTTACTGATTGTAAAACTTGAAGTAGGCCTTCCTCTCCCATTTCACTAACCAAGGAGGCCTGTAATTGCCGTAGCTCTCTTGACATGTTTTTTTCACTTTTGACAAGGGTGAAAAAAAGCTCGTAAACTTTGTAGTACGCTTTCTACAAATCCAAAATCAGAAATGCAGTGGGCAATGGGTCTTATTTTTTACCCTTTTTATCCATATTTTAGAATATGAATTCCATGGTGTCAAATTATTTTTTCCACAATTTACTGGGGTTCCTTGGGGCGGGGAAAGGTCAATATTTACATAAAGCGGGAAAATCAACCAATGGGAGTCAGTAAATTTCCCATGTGATAAATTTTCTAAATGCAGCGGGAAATTTTTTTGAATATTCAAAGGGAAAATATTAGCATAAAGCGGGAAAATCTCCCAATAGGAAATCGGGAAAATCATCATGTGATTTCCCATCTTTTTTTGCGGGAAAAAATAGGGGGAAAAGAGATAAAAAATGTTTAAAAACAAAGTGAAAAAGCAGTAGAAAATAAAATATAAAATCAAGTAAAATAATACAAAAATAAAATAAAATATAACCCATAGAAAGTCCCTCAAAAAAGAGCATTTTTCCCCTATACTTATTGATGAATGAAACCCTGCAAGTCAAGAAAGTTTTCCCAGCTAAATTCTCTCTAGAAATAGGGCATGCAGTAGTGCATTTTTACTGAGCAGCTTTTCCTAGAAAAAGTCTTGAGTCATCCATTCTAAACATATCATAAACCTCCATATCTCACAGAGCTATTCAGTTCATGAACTCTAAGAGGTTAAAGATTACAGTTAATTCATTCACCAAATCCCACAAAATCTGTCTGAGTATTTTGTAATCTCTGGTGGTTAGGCAAGCATAGAAAAATATGTTATGGTTATTAAACACCAAAACACACAACTGCCTACACAGGTTTCTGTGAGATATGGTGTTGAAGTGAAATATCACTGGATTTCGTGTGAGGTTTGGTGCTCTAGTTGAAATTGGCTAAAAAGTGTTAGGGTTAAATGCGTTGAATGCATTATTCCTGTTGGGTTCTCTAGATCTATATATGTAAAGTATGGAAAAACAAATGATGTACGGTTTCTGAGATATGGCTGGTGAAAGGTTTTGTGCGCAAATACTTTTGACGACCAGTGTATACTTGGTGGTGAGCCTATACAGGGTGTATCAAAAAGAAGTTTACAGTGATTAAAGTGCCTCCATTTCAAAATGTATGATACATTATCTAAATTTGTTTTTAATTATGAGTAAAATAGACCATTATATTATATCCATAACAGAAAAAACATTACAGATATGCGACAACCAGAACGAAACTTATGATCAATTTTGTAAATTGTAAATAAAACCGGTTGCGCAAAGTCAATTAAAATAATGACGGATCCTTATGTTTTTCTCTTTTTACAAAGACTAGAGAACTTTAACACAACCTGCATGTCAGATTAGGGCTCTGTTAACAAAGTGCGACACTTTTTGGCAATTAGTTTTAAACATTGATCAAAAGATGACGACCAATTCGTTAATATGTTTGGCTTAAACTAACCCTTAAGGAAGAGACCTTAGGACATCAAACCAAGTTATATTGGAAAACCATTACTGATGCCACGAAAGTTGTGAATTTAAGTATCCAGGGAAGTTGTTTTCTTTAATGTGTGGACAGTGAAATAGCCTTGTAAATGAAGTGATAAAAAAAAGGCAGACAATGGTCAAATATCTAAAGTTTATTCAAACTGTAATTACAAGGCAAAAATGGATAGGATTTAGCCTTCAAACGTCATAAATTATTTGTTTTGTCCTATTTGATCTTCTTTTTAGCTAAAAGATGTTACCTTCAGTCAAAATTGCAAGTGAGGAGCCAGGCAATCTTTGCACAGCTGATTTTATTTACAATTTACAAAATTGACCATAATTTTCATTTCGGTTGTCGTGCGACTGTAATTTGTTCTGTTATGGAAAGGTAATGATCTGTTTTACTTGTAATTAAAAACAAATTTAGAGAATGTATCATACTTTTTGAAATGGAGTCACCTGATTTTGACCTAGGACTAAGAGTTACGCATGTTCATGGCATAAATCGCATGTTGCGACTGCTACATCTACATCTACATCTATGCTATACTCGTTGATGCCTTAAGGGTTTGCATGACGCTATTTGCACCATACACGCAGATCAGGTTCGTCAAACAAGGCATCAAAATCGGCTGTAACTCGTGATTGACTTTAAATCATGATTTTAAAGGTACATTAAATAAATGCACTGTATATTCTTGTCATCATAAGTTGTGTTCTGGTATCGTGATTCTGCTAAAAACATTGAATATAATTTGACGGGATTTTTTGTTTGTCGGCCCATGAAAACTGGTGTTGTGAGTACGATGACGTCACGTACGAACCCTTTATTACACCCAATGTACTTGCCTCATAATTATCATCAATAACAGTGCTTTCCATAACCCAAGGAGGGGAATATAGAGAGTATAAAACCAGATAGACCACGAGAGACTAAACGCCACATCCTGGGGAAAAAAGTAAATACATCATGCCATTTTAATACAAGCATCAGAAAAACTAATATTGGTTGTTAAAGCTAGTATAGGGTGCATTTTCAGATCATACAGCTTGTCCCAATATTAATGCAACGAGCAAATAAAAAATATTAAAAAATAGTTTCCAAAAGATAAAATCATAGTAATATATGTTTTTCAAAAATAAAGAAACTACTCTACAACATGCATTTTGTCCCGTTTCATTTTACCACTCCAGTCCAAAGTTATGAAGAATTTAGGAAAGCCCTTTAAATCAACTTTGGTCCGATTTGTAAGTTTAGACTTTCAGCTAAAGAAATGCAAACTTAAAATGAAGAGAATTCTGTAAGCAACTGGAGCACAATCAATCCAAACCAATCTAACATGACCTGTACCTAACATTAAGTGGTATTTTAAGTTCATTTTTACCTTAAATAGGTCAAAATTTTCAATTAAAGTACGGATCTTCCTGATACTCTCAAATTCCATGACTCCTGTTACTTCTGGTGCGACAATCAGGTAGTTTAGGATACAATTTCCACCAAAGAGTCGAAAAAAAGGATTCTAATGAAAGGTGTCAACCAATAATAAGTCTTTAACCGAATTCACGGCAGAAAACTAAAGACAAAGGAGTTTAGTAATTTTTGATTCATCTGGCCCGTCAAGGGGACGCAACAGGTTGACAAATCCAGACGCAACAACCTGCTTAATATCAGCAGATCATCAATAAATTGAGTCCTTATGTCATGAAATGGGTTCAAGGGATGCTTCTCCTAATCATGTGATATTTTAAGCAATTTCCATTCAACATGTACCCTATGACGTCACCAGAGGTGAAACTTTACAGATTAACAAATCGGACCATCAACATTTTTCGGGTCTTAACAAAATGTGCAATAACTTTTGATTCAGAGATTCAAATTAAACAAAACAAAATTCCTGTAAAAGCCAATGGTCTACTCTATAGTGTTATTGTAACTTTTGATCACCATTGGGCTCTGTTCTCTCAAAATAAAATGTCAAAGTTCGTTGCGTTTTTTGTGGGACACCCTGTAATAGTCATTAATTCAGCAATTTGTTTTGCGCACCAAATGAAAATTTGCAGATTAATCATGTTAATACTATCTATGCATTGTTAAATTTCATGCAAGGTTTTATTAACATTTATTTGGTCATTTCGATTTTTAAAAAATCGGCGGTATCACCTAAGAGGAGGTATGGTAGGCCAACAAAGTCAGAGGATAAGGGGGTGACATTTCAAAAAGTTTAGGTCGCAATTTTAAAACATCTGCATGATGTGGTTATGGTTATGAAACTTACAGGACATATTAGAATTCTGGTATGCTTTATTTACAAAAAAAGTGAAAGTCCAACATTTAGAACTTTCGGAAATTGAAAAGTTTTGTCCTTAATACTATGTATGTTACATAATCATTTGACACCTTTTTTTCATGATCTTTGTTTCAATGGAAATTAGAAATCCTACTTTAAACACAGGCTACTCAACCCCAGCCTAACCATCACCAGCCAACCTCAGGAAGGGAGGACGTGTTATAAAAGGTGTTCAGGAAGACGACATCCTCCAAATCTAAGATGTAAGATGTCTTTTATTTGACAAAATTTAACTTTGGCAAGAACGTTACAACATGCTTCCATATCGTGGATTGGCGTTTCGTCTAGCATGTCAGTCGCCTAGTTTAAGTGTATTTATTTTAGGTCTATAAAAACATGTAATCAAATACACTATCACTATGCACTGAAAAACTAAATATGGATTTAAACTGAAGGTTATTACTTACAAGCCATTGTCTTCTATAGATTGCAAACCCAAGCATCAAAAATTGAAGATAGAATGGAACCAGGAATGGTGTGATTACTGTGGAATAACATCATTGTGATATACGTGTTAGATGCAAAATTACATTTAGGCAATCTAAAACAACTAACTATATAGAATTCAGATCCGATGAAGAGATTAAACAGTTACAATTCACTGTTGACGCAATGTCATAATTGGATTTCTCTCCACGGCAACCTGTCCAAACTATGACGTGGCTAATAGCATAGGTTTGAATTCAAAAACATTTAAATAGCAGGTGCTAGGTGCATTCACAAAAAACATCTGCAATTGTCGTGTGGATCGGTTGCTGAAGTAATAAAAGCTATTACACAATCACTTCATTAGCGTATAGTTACGATTACAGTGCCTGTATGTAGAGTATTACGGGTGGCAATTACTTTTTGTGATACCCCTAAAACACATGACCAAAGTACCGAAGTTATTGTGTACTGTTGTTTGAACACAATAGAAATAGGGACATTTTATTTCTAAGTGTCAAAATAGATGGCGCTATTCATAAAAAACTTATTTTTGGATGTAGAAGAGGTATGCTGGTGTGCACTACCAAAACTAGATTTGGAAATGAAGCATATGACGTCAAGAAAATTGTATTTATCATTTCTAGCCAAAATCTTCACAGATCAAACGAAATAATCGATAATCAAATATAATCAATAATTTGAAATATGTATATCGCCCTCATTTTTGCACAAATCTGAATTTACATAAAATACCAATAAATGAGCTCAAAATTATCAAAATTTCACCCAAAATAAAATAAAATGTTGAGAATGGGTTCAAAACTTTAGTATGCAACACATTTCGGTAATTTATACTGCTTTTTTATTTTTCTGTGAATAATAAATGTCCACGTCAAACAACAGTATGTGCCCTTTGCAAGGTCAGCATGTAAGTAACGTTGAATTGCCTAATTTCAGTTTTAGAGCAGTTAAAATTATACCTTTGATCTATGAAGTGGCTACCTTGGTCTTTTTAGTGTATTAACATCTTGCACTTAGCAGATGTTTATTTTAATGAGTTTGTAAAAGTTGCGTTTGCTATTGAGCCTTTATTAGGCATTCGAATTTACTTCAAAATATTTAATGTTGTTTGGTTTTTTCTAGACCTTTGACCGTAACGGGTAACTAAGGCACGGTTTCCAATTCATGACGAAAGCTTTTGAGTCATACGAAAGGGCTTGACGCAATTGTCTTGCATCATGATGCAGAAAAATATAAAGTCATGATTCAAAGATAGGTGTATTATAGTGTATTGAATGATGCAGGAAAATTCCGCATGGGCCTATATTATTATAAAGACAACTTCATAGAAGGCAGTTTTGCGTTTTTCCTAATTTATTTACGTTATAACTCAAAATGCATTTCGTCATGGCTCTTGCGTCAAGCCCTTTCGTATGTTGGAAGACATTCTGTCATGAATTTGGAACCGTGCCTAACAGGGACTAAACTCTAAAAGGGGTTGCAACAAAAACCTTCCCTGGTTAAACAAGTTTAAATAATGTGAAAAGGGGAAACCTAGTAGCAGTAATAAATTTGAATCTAGGTTACACTTACAAAAAGCAAAATATTTGTCCTGCCACTGGTAGGGATACGTGTTCTTTCCACTCTCAGCCACCTTCTCGGGCATCTTCTTACCCCAAACAAAAAGGGGTTCATCAAATACATTAAACATCAAATCAGCATCCTTGTTAATCTGCACAAAAGAAATTGGAAATATATGCAATGACATGAGCACATTAAATGACTACAACAGGGGCAAACTGGTCAAAAATGTATTACTCAACAAATCTAAGTTTACCATAGGAGCACATTTAATGGACACTTTTACAGAAAGCCGTAAAATAAATGTCAATTTTACAGAAAACCGTTAAATATTAAAAGAAACAATGTCTCGTAAACTATGTGATTGCATAGGATATTTAATCTAATTTCCTTTTTCCATAAAATTAGAGTTTCTCGTAACTTTTCCCTTGTAATTTAAGATTAAGAAGACTGTCAAATTACATCCTTAAGTAGTAGCATCAACGTTTCACCTTTAAATTATAGAACCCCAGAGTCTGTTTGTATCGTAGTCGCGACCAATGGGTATTTTATGAGAGGCACACATGTACTTACAATATTCGGCTTTGCATGATGTTGATAATGGTCCCAGTTCCACGCTGTAGTAGTTCCACCCTGAATATTGAAAAGGCATTAGGCAAAAAGTTAAAACTGAGTTCTTATATTTCAGTATTCAAACACGCTACAGAATATTCATCGCAAATCAACAATGATGTACACTGCGTTCGCGTAGTTTTATTGCGCAAGGGTCGCTTTAGCATTTAGAGTATTAGTACTAATATAACAAGAACGTCAAGAGTAAAATTGGAAGGTGGATTTGGCATAGTTCACCTTAAACCATGCTAAAGAGATACTCATTGCGTAACGTTGGTCTAAGGTGGGTTAGGCATATTTCACATTAGACCAACGTTACGCACAGAGTTTCTCTTTAGGATGGACGAGCTTGTGTAACGGAACTTTATCCATCTTGCATCGGGTCCGATTCCCAGTCGAGTAGGATACTTTTATGCACACTTTACAATTTCTTTCCAAAGTGATTTTCCAGGAGCATTCATCGATATTTTCCTGTTGCTTATATATGGACCTTTTCGACATATCGAACCAAGTATACTTTAGGTCCCATCCAAAATTCTAGGGTCATGGATACTGAGTTACAATCCCCACCCTATATATGGACCTTTTCGACATATCGAACCAAGTAAACTTAATGCCATCCAAAATTCTAGGGTTAGGGTTTACAGTTAGGGTTAGGGGGTAGGGTCGGGTCATGTTTAGTGTCACAAGACACACTTCACATCCGTCGCTTACTTCATGATGTGACATTCCACAAAATTCAACATGGCATCGTTAGAATTCCATTTCCACCTCAAGTCATTCCTGCACCACACCAGTCAACTCATAATAGCCATGCTTTCAAGAAACAACATGTGTACTCTTCCATCAATGCATTCAATCACACTTTCTTCATCAGAACTATACCAGTGTGGAATGTGTTACCAAGCTGTGCAGTAATAGCACCATCTGTGGGGATGTTCCAAGAAGCAGCACTCCCCAATCATCCTCAGGTCCATGTAATTTTACATGGTCTTTTTAGCTTGTACATATCTGAGCACTTTTAACTTGCACTATTGGAACTACACATGTTACTACATCACCCGCTGATATAGTTTTGAACTTCTAGAGGTTCCATTTGAAGATTTGAAGATGATTAGGGTCGGGTCACGGATACTGAGTTTCACTCTCCTTCTCCCGGCTACCGGAGGAAAAGTGCGTGATGGGGTGATATGTCGTAAAAAGTATCCCATCACGCACTATTGCAGGGGTACTTCCTCCAGTGGCTGGGGTTGGATATCTGATAATAATCGTTACCAGAATGAACACTTAACTGCATATATGCACCAACGGAAGTGCCGGGTACCTTTTTATATGGTTCCCGGCACTTCCGTTAGTGCATAAGTGCTTATAAAAACCACTTTCCGCCCGGAATTTTTTATAATCTTTTACAACATATAAAGGTACTAATCACAACCATATTTCATTAAAAAATATAAAATATATACGTGCCGTTTCAAAATGGTGGCCTAATAACCAATTTTCGTTTCGCGATATCTCAATTTTGTCCAAAATTTAAAAAATCCACTTCCCGAAGAAGTTGGCACAAATTAGGATATCTTGAATACATAAAAGAAGCGCAACTACTATTTAGGCAATTACAAAAATTAACCCGAAATATTGCGGCGTTAAAATGTGAGAAACGAAAAACCAAATGTTGGGAACCATGGTACCCCCCCCCCCCCCCCTTATGCAGTAAAGTGTTAACTTGTCAGATGTATACAACACAACGTTTGTTGTACAAAAAGTTATATTAATCGTGCACAAAGAAAATAGTTCCGAAACAAAAACAGTATCCTATATACGTCTGATTATCACTTTCAGGGGGGGTCAGAAGGTTGGTGGTGTTTCTACGATCTGAGATAGGATACGCCTTCTTTATCGTCAACAGTACTCTACGGCAAAACGGCATCGCTCGTGTCCTAAAAATTTAAGTTTAATGCTGCTTTCATACTTATTGTCGCTTTGCAGCTTTGTAGCTATGTCGCTTGCTTCCTTTCACACTTTTGTAGCTTTGCAGTTTTGTCGCTTTGCTGCTTTGCCGCTTCATGTCGCTCCCAAAGTTGAATTCATTTCAACTCAAAAATTCTTGTCGTGCGACAAAATTTTGCCGATATCGATTACCTCAGCGACATGTAGCTTTGCCGCTACGACAACCGGAAGCGGCAAGTTTTTGCAAAAATTATTCGTCACGCAGCGACAAAGCTGCAAAGCGACATTAGTATAAAAGCAGCATAACACAGCCCTTCTCGAGATTTTGAATCTTCGTCGAATCAGCGGGCTCTCGGGGCGACATAAGGGACTGTTATCCTTTATCACTGCTAAACGACTGTTAATTGTAACTAAATGTGTTTAAACTATAAATTGTAAAGCGCATCATTACCTTTCAGTGATATAAAGCAGAATCTGCGTTTAAAGATAGCATACGTATACTCTATAATTCTTGAAGTATGCCACAAGCAGATGATTAACGAACATAAAAACAATAATATTATGACCATACAGGAAAATAGATTAGTCCGTATTTTTCAAATCATAACAATGTACTCAATCCTCAATTATCCTGAATATTCAAATAAACTGCATTTCAAGGTTTGTCCATCTGGTAGCATCAAACTTAGCCAATGCATAATACCAATATTGATTTGATTTCAATCCTAAGCAATCATTGTAACAGTCTCTTACACAATAAGAACAAATCAGTCCATAATATCGTAGAATGCATTATAATGTGGATCTCGTAACAGAGTTAGATTGCTTGTTGCATATTTCAAGGTTTATAGATTATAGATTGAATATTAGCACTATCGAAATATCAATAATATAAATTAAACAAAGATATTAATGGAGAAAATGTATCTTCGATGGTTTTTGCTAGCTGAAAAATTGCTGAACATCACAATTCAAGGGTTTTATCTCGGCATGGACCCCTCTATATACATGTTTACATAATACATTGAAAATAGGCATTGACGGTGTAATGATTATCTAGCAGCTCCATAGCTGTCAATTGTTTCCATCGCTTATCACAGGGTGGCACACGGTTGTCTAGATTTTTAAGTACCTGTGCATGGCAAGGCAACGTGAAGGCTATATGGTTATGAAGTCAATTAATCTCTTTTTTACAAATCTTGTAAAACAAAAACTCCATTCTTTCTTCAAACTGGTACACTTGTCAATATCCAGTATGCAGTGACACAGGTTTTTCGTGTCATTTTATATCTAATATTAAAACGCTTATGTAGCAAAACGGGAAAAAATGTCTCTAAGTTAACTTCTTTGTATCCAATCCCACGGTACCAGTCCCCAAGGATAACTTCCTGACTTCCTGTTACCTTAGGATTTTCCCTTCCAACACCGTTAACATTTTGGTTAGATCACTCTTTGTAGATATTGATATGCGCACCCCTTGGCATTAATCAATTGAGTGCTCCAGCAAATTAACCATTGGCTGATGAGATTCTTCAATAGCGCAACGCCCTCAATGCTAGCAAATATAGTGAAAAATTGAATAGCAAAATGTTTACAAAAATCACATTCAACTAACCTTCAAGCATCTTGTGACTTAAAACAGGAAAATGGAGACATATTTTTTCTTCCGTTGGACATAGAATTATGCCACAAATCAGATCGGATAACACCCGACTTGATGGACCTACAGGGAACTGAAAAAATATTTAATGTTAGTGTTGATATTCAAAATGTTTTATATATAAACCGACCTTTAATGTACCCATGACGAAAAGGTGAAGTAATTTGTTTATCCATGTTTTGTTTGATAAAGAACGATGGCCATAGTCATGCTGTGTCCACATCCCATGAATCTACGATGAAATGAACAGACATAAGAATAAACAGAAATAGTTGATAGTTACTAGAAGCAAAATAGAATGTTACAGTGACTGAACAAGGATTACATATCACAATTGCTTCAATGGACAATAGAAAGTACTTGAAGAAATTAGAATAGTCCTAAATAGAAATCAATTTAACAGTCTGTCTCTGTAAGAATGGGCCATTTTCAGGAGGGTTGTGATCCATGGGTCATCAGATCAATTTACAAAAAAATGCAGTGATACACTATCATACCATAACACTATATCTAAACCCCCAGGTTCTTGTCGTTTTTGATTTGGCCGAACAAAAAAAAATATTGACATTTGGGGTAAAAGCAAGCACCAACATATTAAGTACATTTTAAGTAAGTGTAAAAGTGTGCGCCAAGCTCATCCCTACACAAAATTGGGATATCGTTGGCGTATCGTGTTACGATGACTTGAACTCTTGATGAAGAGCGCCCTCGCGCAGTTTTCAAAGCGCCATAACTTTATGCGCCATCAAGATTCCAATGTAAAAACAAATTCATAAGTGAGAACTCAACAAGTAAAAACAAATTCAAGCAAAAAAATGGTGGGATATCTGTGGCGCACTGAGATAATGAGAGTCAAAGGTCAAATTTTCCCCCATGTGGTGCGTTTTTGCAGCTCCGTAACTCTGCGCGCCATAGATAGAAAACGATAAAACTACCAACAATGTGTAGAGACATTTTTCGTTTTATAAGAAATGAAAAAAGAATCTTGGGACATCTGCATTTGGTATATTTTTATGATTTTTTTTGAAAATTGGCTAAGTATTAGCATTTTACGGCTGAACGTTGCAGAATTCAACAGCTTTATTTAAATTTACACTCCATTACGGACCGGTCTCAATATGTTTGTTATTGCCCAAAATAGGTCCAAAAAGTTTTCCGTGTACATGAAAAAAAAATCAAAGACTTAGTCTTATTTCTGATATTTTTCTGTGCAAAGCTGTTGAATTCTGCATAGTTAATGTAGGATTAATCTTTGTCTTTGAATACAGAACTATAATATCTGACAAAACATTATAGGCAACATAAAATCCATTCATTTCTCATCCCATTCATTAGCATATCGACAAACTAGATTTTCACCATTCCTTTATAATGGGTCATCATTTCTTCAATTTGAGCTTTATTTTGAATGTTGTTTATGCTACATTGTGTAGTCTAGGAATAATTTAATATTTAAAATGCCCTCCTAGTGCCTTTCATCAATAGACATAAAAGTGTAACGATTTAAACAACTGTATACAATTAAAGAAACTCACCTGAGCCATTGTCAAAAAGATTACAGAAAGACCAATTGTAGAAAAACTGACACCGCGATAATATAGAGTCACATACGCTAATACATAAAATGCTATGATTTGGAAGATTTGGAATGCAAAGAAGAACAGGCTAGGCTGAAATAGATTCTGTGGGGAAGAAGAAGAAAAAACAAACAAACTAGGAATTACATGCTGCTTTGTGAGCAATAAATTCTATTTCAAGTCATGCCATGCTCCAGTTCAGCCGATTTTGATATCTTGGTTTTATTTGGGATATTGTCAACACGATTTACTCTTTTGTTCCAAGGTGTGAGGGGCGGCTATCTATCATGGAGCATTGATCTGATCCTTATAGTGCTGCGTTTACACTGTGACGACTTGTTTCGACGTAGGGTAACGTATTTGCAACTAAAAAATTGTAACTGAAAGCGACTGATAGTATCGATAGGGTGCGTAGCTAGCAGCGAGTATGAGCGTGAACTGACTTTAACTAATGATTACGGGCGTAAAATTCAAAACTGCAATACGTAGGTCTACGTTGCTTGTCGTTATCCCCAATACGTCACAGTGTAAACGCACCTTAAATGAACAGGACCATATTAAATTTACTTTAAATAGAGTATACTGTTTACTAGCAGCTATGCAATACGTCGATCCTGGGTTTCCACCCGGAAGTCAATCTTTACCGAAATTTTAACACAGTTTTGCCTATAAAACTAATAAGCCGTGACATGAGCTCCTGCAATATATACATGACAGCGGGTAATTTGAATTGCTGTTTGGGATGGGTGGTAGTGCGCATCCATTTCACGCTTATTTGGGTGCATCGTTATGCTTTATCAGTGCATTGTGGGATTAAATTTCGGTCAAGATTGATTTCCAGTTGGGAAACCCAGGATCGACGTATTAACATTAGAAACAGAGATAACATAGTCGTGCTCGAATACAGAGCAATTGTAGTGCCCATGTATGCAGCAGAAACACAGTTGTCAAGATTTAGTGACCTAAACCCAATAAGGTTCACATTTAATACAAGGACGTGTTATTGTCAAATATTCGCGGACATTCAAATTAGCAAATACATGGCAAACTACTACTACTAATAATAATAATACTAATGGCGCGGCGGGTATTTATACCTAGCGCTAATTACCAAAAGGTATCAAAGCGCTGCTGCGTGTCAGCCATAGCGCTCCACAGGAGAGTATCCTAGGTCGCTTACAGACGCCAATCACACAACTGACCGGGAACACGACATTGAATTAATTGGAAGAAGCCCGATTTTTAGATGTAGGAGGAAACCGAAATACCTGGAGGAAACCTACCAAGACGGGTATGGAATCGGTAAACCAAATTCACGTACAACTATTGGCAAGCTGCATTGTTGCAAGGGAAGTATTAACAGTATTTCACCAACTCGCCTTCCCAGGTCAAAATTCCAGTTGATCCCAGTTGAACTGGTTTGAACTGGTTTCTCTGAAACCAGTTGAACCAGTTGAACTGGTTTTCCAACTGGTTTTCCAACTGGTTGTAGAATTTCCGTCACGGAAAATGGAACACTTCCAACTGGGATGATGAAAAACCAGTTGAAACCAGTTCAACTGGTTTTCCAACTGTGGATCATTGTTACCAGTTCAACTGGGATCTTAAAAGAAACCAGTTCAACTGGAATTTCTTTTCACTATTTTAACTATTTTCTTAGAACTGTGATGTCTCTAGCTTCTTTTACTGGGATCTTTTAATGCTTCACAACTGTGTTTTATATTAGATATTTAGCAAATTGTTGGGTTATTTTCATATTATTGATATAATGCATCTCGTATATATAGTATCCT
>JXSR01S026059.1:15125-27139 GCA_000969725.1 Ophiothrix spiculata
ATGAATAAAAGTTGTTTTTGGTCTCCTTTACCTTATCCATGTGACAAATGTCAAAACTAAGGTTCATAGATTCTTAAAACGGGGAAACGTGATTTATAGAAATAGCTCCACCAATAATATGCAATTGGCTATAAATGGCTATACTTTACTGGTGATAAACCAGCTATATAGCTAAGAGGCCCAGCACCTGAGGTCTGATCAGCACTTATTGAGAGTCACAGGTAAGGTTTGGTGATATTATTAAAAATTTTCTGATATTGATATGTATCAGCCATTTAATTATCAATTTATATCGATATATTGAGCTTGAAAGTACTTCCATGCATGAAAGTAAAAGGTTTTAACATCTCTTGTTATTTTTGCAGGTGAAATTTTCAGTGATGCATCCGGGTACACATGTATGGCCTCATTGTGGCCCAACTAACTGTAGATTACGTAGCCACCTTGGTCTCGTCATACCAGATGGGTGTAAAATACGAGTCGCTAATGAAACAAGGTCAGTACTCAAGATTCTTTAGCAAAAATTGGTGGGTCCCTACTGGCAACGAAAAGAAAAGAAAAAGAGGAAAAAAGAAAGAAAAAATGAAGGGAAAGAAGAGAATGAAATGAAATGAAGCGGTTTATGTCGACATGTTAGACTTGTTATGCTAAAGAAAACAGCTGTTTTTCGGCAACATGTAAGCATCTTATGCAACTTAACGTCAGTGAGGCAAAAGAATTATTTGTCATGTGAGTCCAAGAAAGTCGTATCTGCAATTGCTGCCTTGTGTTACATTTTTAACACCTAGCCACTAGAAATTCACAAATCCCTAAAAATGTCTCTGCCATATGTCAGTGACTCTTGAAATGGTTCTTCAGGTGACCCTGAAGAACCATTTCAAGAGCCACTGACCCAAGACTGGAGATTGTACAGTGTGCAGTCAAAAATTAATGACAAATGGCAGCTATTGCAGATACGACTTTCTTGCACTCACATGACAAATTGCAATTGTAGCTTTTTGTAGGTAGAATGGAAAATGTGGGCAAAACTATGCACCAAATGATACAAACAATTTGGAAATTTTCAAAAAATTTCTAATTTCTCAGTGGGCACTTCCCCCTCAGACACCTCCTCCATATGTTCTCTCTACTGTTTAATGCAAGTGTCTGGAGTACCTTGCCAACATTTTGATGGAAAAAATGCTAACTTAATGAATCGGGTAGCAAAAACTATGCACCAAATCATATGAAATCACCATCAGACACCCCCACACATGAAGCATCAAGTAGCAAAAATCTATGCACCAAAACGAGTAATTTGTGCTTTGAAATTTCAAATGTAACTCCTGACAGGGCATATTTCCCTCAGACATTCCCTTTGCATGTGATGTAAGAACAAGTAGCAACCACTCTTATTTTCATTGTCAGCAAAAAAAAATTGGGATTTGTTAGGAAAAAAACACCTCTGCATCCCCGCAAAAACAAAGATCTGGGAACACCCCTGACATTGACTTCATATCATGGTGTATTTGTATTATATATTGTAAATCTTGTGCACACATTCACTAATAGGAATTTGAGATTTGAACAAAAATGTTTTGACTTATCCATGTAATTTAGACACCTTTTTGAGTTTTATATTTCAGTATATTTTATTTCCTCTTGCAAATTTCTTGATTTAAACATGAAATTTGAACGATAAGTGGGTAAAAAGATACTGGGTTTTATTAGATCTTTATATACTGCTAATAATATAGTAATTCTGAAAATGAAAAGTCCCAAGATGTATTTTTCTTGATTTTGGTTTAAATTATCTTTTCTTTCTTAAGGACATGGCAAGAAGGAAAGCTGATGATATTTGATGATTCATTTGAGCATGAAGTGTGGCAAGAAGCCAAATCAGTACGGCTTGTTCTAATTGTAGATATGTGGCACCCAGGACTATCAAATGGACAAAAACACATGCTGACTCCAATCTAGAAACGCTGTTGGCAATCTGGAAATACTTCAACTGTAACAGCCAATTAGAATCCAACTGAAACACAAGATGGGGTTTCTAATCAAATAGAATGTTCTTGGCTTCCATTCAATACAAGGAAACGGTATTGGTCGTCATGGGGAACATCAACATAACCGAGGAAATTCAGCTTTCCAAGAAGATTATGAAATGTGTTTAGAATTAAGACAAAATTGAACAATTCCTTCACACAGGATGTATCTTTGAATTGATCTGCAAGATGTATGAATTTTAAAAAGCAGGTGAAGTCTTCTTGTAAGATATGTGTTTCCTGTAGGAATAAGTCCTTTCGTAAATTCAGAATCAGCGTGACTGCGCATGCGCATGGAATTTTGCCACACTATTTTGGGAGATAAACAATAACCCATTTTCAATGGAGTGAGCTTTGCCCTTTTCAAAATACTTATGATTTTGTGAATTGCAACACACATTGAGTATTTATTTGATTATTTATTCACAAACATATCTTGCAAAACAAAAGAACAAATGAGAAAATATTCCTAACTAAAGTTAGCGACATTTTTGTGAAAATGGCAAAGTTTAATCCATTGAAAATATGTTATATTTGCACTTTGCTTATCTCCAGTCGATCGCGAGAAATTACCCACAATGCATGCTGATTCTGAATTTGCCAAAGGGCTTATATCTGCCTATTTCTGATAGTATTAATCCAAATCTGCATTTTTTTTTAAATTTGAGGAATTTTGTAGCATCAATTTTACTCTGGGGTAAAATTTTGCCAAATATGACTTTATTAGATAAACTGTAAATTTGTGATTCAACTCTTTGCCATGACAGATATGTATGTAGCCCTAAGTGCCTTAAAATGTCGATTGTTTTTATGCGTAGAGTATTTCAATGTAATGTGGAACAGCTTGTTATTTGTCATGCAAAATTCAGATTCTAAAAAAAAATAAAAAATTCTCTCTGAAAAGTAAAAAGCCAAAATTTCTGTTAGCATTTATATCTTTAATGTTCAGATGCAACTTGTAAGCTAAACCACAATATTTCTCCCAGTGCATGCCTCGTTTGTTTGATGATGTGTTAACCACATCAATAACCGATTCACACTGATTTAGACCAGTGCTTCTCAACTGGCGGTGTATGTGCCAAATTTGGCACTTTGACTGGTACTGATTGGCTCTCTCAAAATACAAAGGTTTGATTGATTTTGTACCCTGGGGGCACTTAACTTTGAAAATGGTATGTATGTCCGGCGCGAAGTGTTGGACTGGGGGTCGGGCGCACTGGGGGGGGGGGGGGGGGGGGGGGGGGGGGGGGGGGGGAATTGTAGTATGAGCCAAAATACAGTGTTTTTCTTCAAAAAGGGGTCAAAAGAACTGAAGCATGTTGAAAATGCGGGTAAAATGAATGACAGGAGAGGTGAAAAGGGGGGGTCCTGACCGCCGGACATATATACACTGCCCACATATGTGAGTGCCCCCCCCCACCCCCGGGTTTTGTACCAGGATCACATGGCTGTTTTCTGATTGTGTATGTATATTCAATTATCACATTTTGTTTGTAGACGACATCAGATTATATTGATCAACTTATCTTCTTCTTAGAAATCATATAATCTACGAACTCTATCATTTAATTTAGCTGAATTTGGAGTCTGAACTGGTATATGTGATAAGTGTTTTGGATCACAAGTTGCAAAAGGAATCTGCATTTTGCATACTTGTAAATTGCATTAAAGGGAATGCATGTGTTTCAAGCAGTGCTAAGAATGTATTAATATGCACAGTTTAAAATGATGGTGCAATCTAAGAGCATAACTTTTGTTGTATGAGTCTCCCTATGCATTGGATATTGTATTATATTTTTATTCTTTAACGCGCCATCAGGCCATCCTTTGAGTGTTTTAGTGCCTTACCACTTATTCCTGCCTAGCTGCATCTCTTTCAAATTCAAGTGGACTTAGCACATTGTTTGTAATGTGAGGAGAATATCTCACATTCATTGCCAGTGCCTTAAGCATGAGATTTACCATCCCATTTTCCTCTTTTCTGACCCTTAATTCTTAACTGGAAGAATGGAAAATGTCAGTACAGGGCTGGATACACTTCGTCATTTTTGTAGTCATTTTCATTCAGAATTTTTTTCTCATGGTGTTAAGTTTTATCATGGTGTAAAATGTTTTACCATTTTCCAAAATGCTCATATTAGTGAAATATTTTGCATCACAGAACATTTTGCAATGATTACTCATCTGTAGTATTTTGATAATTCATAGTAAAGTACATTACTTTAAATGGTAATTGTTGTTTTAAAACAATGCCGTAATAAGCTTGGCCTTTTCATTATAATCTGTAATCTGTCCTTGACAGGTACATTGGATTTTATTTTGAAGAATAGATTTGCTCACCACTTTATATTTCTCCTATGTTTAAAATTTTAATTTGGAATGTTTGCCACTATATGAATATATGATTATTCCAAGTTTTTGCAGATTATTCGATTGATAATGTTGTCTGAATTTAAAGTTCAGTATGCAAGCAGTTGTCTGAATTTTACAAATTGTAAAAATTACGAGCTTTATCTAGGCTTTAAGGGCAAGCTTAAAGAGACAACTCAAAATATTGTTAAAAACAAACAAGCATTTATTTTAACTCCAATGTTGATGCACTTTTGAATTTTTTAAATATTTTTATCATAATTTTAATATGAATATAATAATTATGACTGTTTCATATTAGCATTTTGTACATAAATGAAAGAAATATGTTTTGTCAACTGTCTTACTTTATGATATGATGGGTGCTCTGGCAAAATGAGCGTAAAGTTGCAGATTTCAAAAATTGAGTTTGACATATTTAAATTCTCTATAATCTCAGCTTAAAGTTTTCTTCTCCATTATCCATATAGAGATCTAAATACAAGGCAGTCCCTTGAATATATGGCAATAAGAATAAGCTGCAAAACAATTCAAAGTTACTGATTAGTATACAGTGTGTCCCAGAATGAAGTTATCAAGATTTCAACGCCACACAATTCAAAAACCAAAGTATTCCAGTCAATGAAACTTTGTCACAGTCAAGGTAAAAGCAGAGTTAACATTCAGCTGAACCTTTATTAAGACTCCAAGGCATCATCAAGGAGTTGCAACATGCGAAACAAAACAGAAATGTTGGTAAAGATGACATCCTTGCTCGCATACTTCCGCTGCAAATTACCGCTGGAATTTTTACGACCTCGCCAAACTGGGAAAAGTGTCCAAACTCCTCTGGAGCTTCGAACACTCACTTTTAGAACATTTCTTCATTTTTAGAACAAAACTTCATTTTTGCACCAAAGCAAGTGGAGACATCAAAGCATAATTGTCACAAATTTTCATTGTCTTGGATAATTCAGTATTTGAATTATGCGGCATTGAAATCTTGATAACTTCATTCTGGGACACACTGTAGTGTATGATAACAAACTATGATCAATTAACGATGAATAATTAAACTTCCCGGTATAATTGACCTTGGAAACTTGAGGTATAGTTTAAAACAAACCTTTAACACTTATGCATGAATCAGAATATGTTTTAAGTGAAAAAAAAAATTGACCTTTTCACCATATTTTTACTTTAAAAGCCATTTATTCAAAATCTTCATTTGCGACTTTCTGCTCATTTCGCCGGTGCAACCCTCAAATAACATCCATGGGTTTTTTTTTCTTTAAATTTTTCTTAAAGTACTGTGTGCTAACATCATATAGTATTTTTCTTAACATTCTAAAACATGGTGCCATACATTTATTTGGGTAGTTTTGCACATCATAGTTCTTTGTAGGTGTAAATATAGCTATGTGTATTAAAAGAAAGAGGGTGATGGTAGACATTTGTCATGAAAATAAGGTGGCCAATTATTAACAGTCAAAATATTGTTTGTTTCATACCACTTAATTCCTTCTCCCTCTCAAGTAAGATCTTGTCATTTTTCTTCAGATTTTAGTAATGGAAGTTGATGTTCATCCTTCTGGAGTCAAATTTTGTGAACACAAAATAATTATGGCCTTATAATTTACTTTGTGTATTAATAGTGGTGTAATTGGTTCTTCGACAATGATCACATTAATGTATAGATATTTTGAGAGAAAGATTAAAACACATTTTTAATTTTTCGGACCAAAGATAAGTTACTTAGAATTAATTTAAAAATAATATCCCACTTAGTATGTAGCAGTACACGATAACCTTGGTGCTATGATGGTACATATGTTCTTCACATTGCCAGCTGAGACTTTTCTATATGCATTTTATATGATGATATATTACCCACCATTTAAAAAAGTATACAAACTTGTAAAATTCAATTTATTTCAAACAATATTATTATGCATTCATAAAATGGTAAACATTTAGTTTTATACATAGACTTCTTGTGTTCATTAGTTATATATTTTGTATGTAGATACTATGTGTTTGTATGTAGTGAATTTAGGTATGTGTCACCTGTATGTAATTTGTTCCTTTCAAACGAATCTAAAAACAACAGTCTGGGTCTGGTGTCAGGTAGCAAAATTTGTTGGTTGGTCAGCAAAATGTTTTGTTTTTGGATCATATTAAGCTTACCCATAAAAAAAGAAAAGATATCAGGACCATCCCATCATGTCTCAAATCCAATTGGAAGCAAGGCATTGTGGGAAGGTTCTGATATCTTTTTTACACATAATACTACATTCTATATATTACTTTAACAGCAGTTAAATATCAATACCACAATCTGTAGGTTTTTCTTAGTCACAATTATCTGCAAAACATATTTTTTCTTGTATTTAAAATTCAAGCTGCTTAGTAAATGATTGTGCTTAGAATTGCCCTACAGCTTCCATGAAATAGTAATTAGCTGTAAGTACACAGACAACAATGTCAATATAGCAATGAATATATAAAGATGTGTCAGTGAGCCCACATATGGCCGATGTATCAATTATATTTCGGTTTAGTATGTATTATGATATCACAAATCCTTACAATGTCATAAATGAATGTATTTCTATTGCCTTTTAATGATCCTGTATTATCATACCTATTTATTCAGACTGAAACATATGTTTATTCAATGATTTTTAGTGCTGCTTTGATGAGTTATTTGATTGTGTGACAAGCAATCTGATTGCTGACTTTTTTTGCACTCAACTTCGGGATACAAGGAAGAGTCTGTGTGAGAACCCGAACCATACAATTGTTTTAGCACAATGTAAGCACACTACTGTTAAGATTCCTTAGGCAAAAGTGTGACATTACATTATATTCTAGGAGACAAATACAACATTTGCTTAAAGGATATTTTATTATGCCCTAGCCCACCTTGGATTTATGTGCCTGCTCTCAGATTACAATCATTCCCAACAAATTAAATATATGCATGTAGTATAAGTGTTCCTTTACTTTTTTAGTGAAGGTCATTAATGTAAAAAAAATTAGGCATTTAAAAAAAAAATTGTAATTATCATGTTGTGTACAAATGTGTGATTGTTACACTTCAGTAAAGCAGCAATCATGTTCATTTTTCACAACTTAAAGGTGTAGGTTCTTATTTCAACATGTTAATAATGTACTTTTAACCAATTGACCTTGACCTCTAAAATTCATTTAGTGAGGTTTAACCCTTATGATGTTTCTTGTTTACTTTCAAGAGGCAAAAGAAAGTATGCAACCTTGGGGATGAGGCTGTTATGCAAAAACATAATAGAAAATAGGTATTTTACGTTTTATGCATACCGTATTCACTCGTCCAATTCAACTACTGATTTTCTGAATGCATATCGCCTTTTACCGTTGCGTTTATTTCAGACTATTGTGCAAAAACTTGTTAAAATTCTTTGATAATATGATGGTTATAAAATGTGATAATTTATCAAACTCTTTGAAGTGAGGTTATGTATAAATTAAAAGTGCTTGTCAGATGGGAAATAGTTGAATTAGACAAATGGATGCAGTTTCTCAAAAACTATAAAGAATTTGGAGGTGAAATTGTGGATTTATTATCAGAAAAATATGAGCTTTAATTTGGCATCAAAAACTGCACTACTTCCTGTTGAGCCATGGGGGATGAGAATGTGATTGGAACCTACACCTTTAAACAAATGTAACATTAACTCTTATACATAAATTGATATGTACAATTTATATGTTTCATAATTTCTTGAATACCAACTCAACTTGAAAAAAGAAACAATGTTGTAACCTGTAATGTTATACATACTGTGTTGTAGATTTATAAATTGCAAGAATATAAGTTGTACATTCAGTAGATTAGCCATTGAACTGTAGAAATATGATTTTGGGTAGACAAACTTTAAAAAAGGCAATTGGTAAGTTCTTTTCACTCTCAAACAACTCTAGAAAAAGATTTCTATATTTTGAAAACTGTCCACATGGTATGAACCCCGAAGGCGAAACTTGCAGGACATGTTAGAATTGCTGTTTCCTTCATTTATAAGCAAAAAATGGAAAGTTTACTCTTTCTATCAGTGAGTCCTATGGTGCTATCAGCCCAAAGTTGTTAAGAATTATTGCATTTTCTCTTGTTTTGGTCTGGATACAATTATTTTTTCACTTTTATCGCACTGAAAATGCGAGAGAAATTCCACTCACCGGCCAGAACATGTTGTTGACAAAACATGCATAGAAATGAGTTTGAAATGTCTAGTCATACTGATGTCAAAATCATAGGCATATGATAGAATACAATCAAAGTGATTGGTCAATATGGCAATATTTTCACTTTCTTTAATTCTTTAATTTAAAAGAGTAACAGTTTTATCATTGCTTGAAGATTGAAATCGATAGAAATAATCTTTAAAGATTGAAAATTAATATTTTATATTTACTTTTGATTTTTAATCCAAGTTTAGACTTAGAATTTAAATCCTGCTAAAGGTGTTTGGTCACCATGGTTAATCCAACTTTCACTACTAATAATTGGTGCTCTCTCACATTATGTGTAGATCAATAGTTTCACAAATAGTAATAAAATGATTTCTTATTTTTCTGTACCATTTGTTTAATTTCTGTTCTTTCTGAGTGGTAGTTCATCATCATGGTGTATTTTATGGCATGATGCAAGATATACAGAACAAAATATGTCAACCTATAATGCCTTCTATGGTACCAGTCCCATTTTGTCCATTCTTTTATAAGATCATACACTGCTACGTCTTGTCGTACAGAGTCGGTACCTACAACGTAGCACTAATTTGCCTACGTTCGTGCATGCAAACAGCACTTATAGGATGGGTTGTGACCACCGCTTTAGGCATTACTCTGCCTTTTGCTTAATACTTCTTTTGCAACAGCATCCACAACATACCATTGCTAATTTCAAGACTACAACAAAGATGATAACTAAAATGGTAGCAATAAAGGCTAAGACATCTAGTAGATTGTGCTGAATACTGTTTAGCTCCAGTGCAGCTGATGGACGTAGATGTTCAGCTCCTCCGTGACGAACTACCTTTTCCATCCAGTAGACCAGTCGCTGTGCAGCAGGTAGATGTTCGTCATGGAATATGGCAGATAGACGAGTCATGTTGGTCTTAAAACTAACAAGAAAACGAAGGATTTAGTGTCAGAAAGAAGTCACACATATATTTTTGTTACTATATGGCATTCAATACATTGTCAGTATTAATATTATAGGCCTACAGTTAAAATAAACTAACCTTTGATCTCCAATGACCGTCTCCACCGCCGTGATAATCATATCACTTGTGAGTGCGAACCAATCCAATTCAATGCTAACTCCTTTGACTCGAAGTCGTCTGGCATTATCTGCTTGGTCGCCAATAATAGGGATACATATCACAGGAACGCCATGATGTATGGCTTCAAAAACGCCGTTGAGTCCACAATGATAGATCAACAGGCGGGTTTTGGGGTGACCTAAGAGAAAAATACATTGAATTATTTACAGACAAAATTACCGTATTTCACTAAATTAGATTTTGATAGCCCTTAAAATATTACTTCAAAAGCATGAAAAGTAGGTTAGAATGTTATAGAACGACCCAGATAACAAAGTAATTTGACCAATGTTAGCCACTGGATTATGTTGGCAAAATGACATCAGCCCTTAGCCCTTGTCATTTTTTCATTGTGCAAATGTCGGTCCGATTTATTGGCGCGATGTTGGACCAACGTCGACATTCTGTTGGGCCGATGTTGGAAAACCAGCAAGTTAATTCATGAATTGAGTTACCAAGTCTCTAGTAGTAATTGCAATTAAAGTTTTACTATATGCTTCACCATTGGGTTTCTCCCCTTGTTAAAGAATTGTAGGCCTACCCCTCCACAATGATGTGATACAAAAGCATGTCAGGCTTGCTTTGATGATTCTTTTTTCAAGCTGTGATTAACAAGTATCTGATTTATTTAGATTTAATGTTACTTTTCAAAAATGCAATGTTTCATTTCTTGCTTGTCATCAAAATATCAACCCTTTCCGTTTTACTCCGCATGAAGTGTTGGCGAGTATTTCTATCAAGATCAAATTCAACCAACTATTAATTCTATCCATCCTGCTGTAACGATGACACAGGTCACATAATATTTAATACAGGCATAACCCGTTCTATGACGATAGGCTATACCCTATATCCGAGACAAATCCGATTTGCTAATAAAGCAATGATTGCATCATGCTACCGTTTATGACTGAGAAACTGAAATCAAATTTCGCATATAATTATATTCTTACATCTTTATGCAATGTTTTTAACTTGAACTCCATTGTGCTGCGATGTGCAGTTTTCTAATATTTTGAATACTCTTATTTCTCGAGATTTATCACATCTTTGCATTATAAAGCAGAACTTATGGAAGGTATTTTGAAGTCCTCTATGAACTATTTTAATTTTCCTCAATGATTGCATCATGATCATGTTACTTTCAAAGTGATTGCATCATCATGATTATGTAGGCCCGATGCTTATTTTTGTTAAAAGCTCTGTCACACATCACCGTATAGGACCAAAACGTATGAATAACGTACAAAAGTATCACATTACTGAATTTACGTGCGCCAAACGGACCACCACTGTATGGATGTCCATACGGTTTGTCTGGTGGTCCGTTTGACACACATGCAGTATGTGAAACGTTTTGTACGTTATTCGTACGTTAGGCCCTATGCTCTATGTGTGACAGAGCCTAAAGTCTCTGTCACACATCACCGTATAGAGCTTGAAACGTACGTCTAACGTACTGTATCCCACTAATTGTTCTATTTTTGTTCATCATGCGTTCGTTACTTGTGCGGTCAATACGTTATCCATACGGTCTGTCCGTTATGTATAGTTTAATTCGTTATTCATACAGTGATGGTCCGTTTAGGCTTTAGCACACGTTCAATATGTGAAACTTTTGTACGTTATTCGTACGTTTTGCTCTATACGGTGATGTCTGATGACGTTAAAGGCTCTGTCAGAAAACAATTCATTAGGTTTGGGTTAGGATTAAGGTGATGGTTAAGTTTAGGTAGGGTTATGACAAGATGTTCCCATTCAATGGCAATATAATACTCCATTCATTTGTTTAAGAACGGCGCAATTCTACTACAATACTGCACCTTGATGACATAGTGACGTTTCGTACTGGGTCCCGGACTGGGCCTATAATTTACCGTATCTTAGACGTGAGCAAAAGTTGGTTTATACGTACCGAGGAGATCATTTTGGGGTAGCCATTTTGATAATTTAACATTTGCTGGTATTTTACTAGGTGGTTCTCCTCCTAATTTCCATATAATTTTGTAAGGTAGCTTGGAGAAAGCTTCAGCAATCATGTTGGCCTTTTCTGCAGCCATGGCTGTGATCTGGGATCCCATGGAAAATATTAAGACTCCAGCATCTCCAGATGTTTCCATAAAATCACTCAGGTCCTGAAATAAAATGCATTTAACATGTTTAACACCACTGAGATTAGTAACGTATAATTATTATATAACTTATTCCAGATGATGCTTTGGTAAAAGTACGGGGTTTATGATAGACAAGAGTCAATAATTCATTATATTGAAGG
>JXSR01S026061.1:0-11964 GCA_000969725.1 Ophiothrix spiculata
GATGGCGCTATACTGTTAGGATCTTACTATATAGTTGAAAAACAACTTCGACTTATGGCATATATGCGATACATGGGTGTTTTGGGGTATGTTAAGGGTAAAAGTCTGCTTCTAAAAATGTACGATGTATGCAATTAGTTTGAAAGTTGGCCGGTTTATGCCATTTGAAGGTCTACCCAGCCTGTTATAACTTAGTTACACTCATGAGCATCACTCAGTGAATTAATAGTTTTGAGTGTGCATTTGCTTCATTGGGAAAACAGGTCTAAAATAGGCCTATAGGCATGTGGATGTCATGGGTTAGTTGTATATAATTCCTCATTCTAAACTGTTTTAAAGGTGTAGCTACTATATTAGGAGCTATAAGTTAGAATTATATAATAAGAAGATTATATAATTTAATTTTAACTGAAAGGCCTTGACCTCTGAAATGCATTGTGCAAGGTTTCACCTTAGCTAAATGACTTTATACCCAAGAACATAATTTGTGATGTATATAAATTTGAGAAATATGAGCTATAATTGGCGGAGATATGATCATTTTTTGAAATAGTGGATTATTCTAATTGTTGCATGGTCTTAATGAAATCGGCTTGCATTTTACTTGTTTTAAAGATGTACGATTTTTTTTCTCTCCAGAATAACTCATATTTTTTTCTAAATCTGAAATAGTCTAGAATAAGGGTTGCAAATAAACAAATTTGATATTCCTGCGTGTTGTAGTTCAAATAACATGTGGTTTGCATACGTAGTATTTCCTTCCGAATGTTTATCGCCTACCGTCTTCTTTGGGTGTTCGATATTGCTCTCACGGATCAAATCACCGGGCGTACGTAGAGATCAAACCCGTTTGAAAGGGACTCGAAGCTTCGGAAGTTAATGAGCTTTAAATTATTTCACTATACATACATGATATATTTCTGTTATTTCTTGACATTTAAACTTTTCAGTATCAAACTTTCCTGAAGTTCCATTTTCGCTTTGATTTAGAATTACATTTTCTATTAAACTGAATTTACATTTAATACGTCGTTGTATGTTACAAAAATATGGATATAAAATGTTACTGTGTGAGGGGGGGGGGGGGGAAAAGAAATAGCCTGCATATTGTTAACTTTTGAGTTGTTTGTATAGAAAAAAATAGTCATAAAGATTTTTCCTTAAAATAGCTGTCATTTAGAAACTACAAATTCAATCAAGCTGTAGAACACATTTTTGAAAAGGTGTTTCTTTCTTCTTTCTAGTAATGGATAGTTTGAATTTTTCTGATGTGTAGTTTTTGTGCGAATTTTACTTTTATGAACATACCTCTCTACATAAAATACACAAAACAGTCAATTTTGGGCCCAATTGTGACCAAAAAAGGCTCCGTATGACTTCTCAGAGACTGGATTAGATTCCTAGAACACAAGTGTATTTGAACTATATCTACACTTACATAAAAGTTGTTGGTCATTTAGTTTCTGGGCGAATTTAACAATTATACCAGTGCAAATGTAGTGCTTTTATTTGCCAAAATCCAAGATGGCTGCCAATTAAATATGCAAATTAGGCATATTTGTGCATTTTTGCTCTGTTTTTCTTTCATTGTCCGCGCTGGCAAGCGCGGACTATTAGATGTTACATTTCGGCATTCACATGTAGTTTTCCAGGCATGAGGACGAGGATGATATATTCTGAAACAGCATCTTCTTTTATTTCACAATTTCGATATGTCATGCAACAATAAATATTAAGGGTGATTGAAATCAATAATACTGAAATGTAAATCATGCTTAATTCGTTAGTATAGCCTATACTAGGCTGCATAACCCGGACAATTAGAACGGGGGACTTACATTCCTGCTACACTGGGTTGTTTTGTTTCATCTTAATAGGCAAAAGAAAGTATGCAAATACATAAGAAATCATTACTGGGAAATAGATATAGCAATTAACTTTAGTGGTAATTAAAATAAAAACCATCATGATTTTCCTTTTTTAGAAAATCACACCTCATTGTACATGAGCGACAGGATACGATGACTGCCGAGTCCAGACTAAATTGTATATATGAAATTTGACTGTTTTTATAGAGGGGTGGTCTGAATAGCTAAATGACTTTATACCCAAGAACATAATCTGTGATGTATCTAAATTTGAGAAATATGAGCTATAATTGGCGGAGATATGATCATGTTTTAAAATAGTTGATTTTTCTAATTGGTGCATGGTCTAAATGAATTCGGCTTGTATTTCAGCCAGAAGTCAGGTCGCTGAAATATGCGCTTATTTTATTTTTTATTTATGCATGAAAACTGACAGGAAATGCCGGTTTTTACACGCGTATGAATATTCATGAGATCGGATACCTTAGTTTAAAAAGCCTGTAAACTCTCCAAAATAGCATAGAATCTCAAACCAAACTTGCAATTAGAAGCATGAAAGTTATGAAAACATTTTGAAATTTTGAAAAAATGAAAAAATGGGAAATATTAGTGTCTTTTCGTGTGATTTTGCGAGCGTTTAATTTCCTCGAGTGAGGTCAAATTAGGTCTTTGCGTTTTACCTTAAATCTACGGTTCTGGACTTAATATATTTTAGCCACTTGGTCAAATGAGAGAGACAACACTTCTTTAGCAGATTTCCTAAAACATTTGAGATAAATCTGCTGAAAACACGTATCACGTAGGCAAATGTAACGCCTGCTCCAATGAGGTCAAATAAAGCATCAAATATTATATAACCCCGGAAGTGATCAATTACGCGGCATTGTCTAATTGTTAGGTACATATAGGTAAAACACCCGTTCAACGATAGTGAGATCTCGATAGCCTAGTAGTTTGGCTTTGGCTTTTGATTCTAGAGGTACCAGGTTCGAATCTCGACGGCGCCTTCTTTTTTTTTTCTTTTCTTTTTTTTTCATTTGAAAACAAATTAGTATTTTTCCCATCATATTAGATTGATATTCCTTCAATAAACTATTTTTACACAAGAATTTCTATAGATAAACATGATAAAATTATTTCCCAATAACCCGTATGATATGCACAGTCAGAGCCGCAGGTCACAGTCACACGTAGACACGTGCTAAGAAAATGACGTCAGATTGGCCTGATATAATAGCTCAAGACCTTCGAAAGGTATGACTTGTCGTTTACGATGTTCGTTGTGTATATCGGGATAATGAGATGACCGACATCGTGTCCCTTTCGAACGTTTAGTTGTAATGAATTTTCCCTCGATTTATTTTCTGTTTTAAATGTCTTACAGGCAAGATATATTTTTCAAATTTCATATATATGATGTCTGATATCTCATCTTGCAGTTTGTAAAAGCATTTCACATACAATTTTGTAAAACACGCTACACGTAACCAGATTTGACCTCAAGTTTTAAAAGCTTAAAATTGACATTTAAAAAAAAATGCAATGAAATGAAAATTTTTAATTCTCCACTGTCAAAAATAGGCTTATCTTATTGAAAAAACTCTAAATATTTTCATCCATATCTTTATTTTCTATTTGCACTAACCCCCTTGTGATTATAGGGGTTCGAAGTCCGAACTATCCGACAGGTCACATCGAGAAAAAAAATCTAGCGACCGAGTTGTCTTGGTATTCTCCCGGTATATACCCGGGAAATGAAAATTAAATTGCTCATTAAAAGCTCATTTGCATAGGCTCTGCTGCCTGACTGTTTGACTTGTTTTAAAGATGTACGATTTTGTTTTTTTCAGAATAACTCATATTTTTTTCTGAATCGGAAATAGTCTAGAATAAGGGTTGCAAATAAACCAATTTGATATTCCTGCGTGTTGTAGTTCAAAATAACATGTGGTTTGAATCATTACGTAGTATTTCCTTCCGAAGGTTTATCGTCTACCGTCTTCTTTGGGTTTTCGATATTGCTCTCACGGATCAAATCACCGGGCGTACGTACAGATCAACCCCGTTTGAAAGGGACTCGAAGCTTCGGAAGTTAGTGAGCTTTATTTCACTACATATATTTCTGTTATTTCTTGACATTTAAACTTTTCAGTATCAAACTTTCCTGAAGTTCCGTTTTCGCTTTAATTTAGAACTACATTTTCTATTAAACTGAATTTAATTTACGTTTAATACACACACGTTCTTTTTTCGTTGTATATTACAAAAATATGGATATAAAATGTCACTGTGGGGGGAGGGGGGGATAGAAATGACCTGCATATTGTAAACTTTGTTGCATCCGCTCTTTTCAGGGTTGTTTGTATAGGGAAAAAAAGTAATTTTTTCCCTTAAAATAGCTACAAATTCAATCAAGCTGTAGAACACATTGAAAAGGCGTTTCTTTCTTCTTTTTTCTTTCTAGTAATGGATAGTTTGCATTTTTCTGATTTGTAGTTTTTGGGCGAATTTTACTTTTATGAACATACCTCTCTACATAAAATACACAAAAAAGTCAATTTTGGGCCCAATTTTGACCAAAAAAGGCTCCGTATGACTTCTCAGAGACTGGATTAGATTCCTAGAACACATTAAATGTATTTGAACTATATCTACAGTGCACTTACTACATAAAAGTTGTTTTCATGTTGGTCATTTAGTTTCTGGGCGAATTTGACAATTATACAAGTGCAAATGTACTGCTTTTATCTGCCAAAATCCAAGACGGCTGCCAATTAATTATGCAAATTAGGCATATTTGTGCATTTTTGCTCTGTTTTTCTTACATTTTAATATTGGTATCATACAGCTTTAGTTCAAAGGCAATATATCACTTTCAGTTAAAAATGATTTTTAGTGTACCTCTCATCTAAATGCAACAATTAACCCAAAACTTTACAATATGGGTTTCTTAAAATTTTGCTTACAGAAAAGTTCGTAACTTAGCTTAAATTGACGCAAATACGGTATCGCACTGTATTTTTGACCAATATGACCAACAGCTGAAAGTGACGTGGGGAGTCATGTCGTCATCTAGATTAATTCCTTTTGATTTTGAATAGATTTATAGTAGCATATTGCATGGCTGAAGTCATACAGGATAAAACCAATAATTCATAATAAAATCAATAGACTATATTAGTTCTTATATTGACAATAATAATATTTAAAACTCAATTGGCGCTGTGGCTTAGCGGTTAAAGCGCCTGTCTAGTAAACAGGAGATCCCCGGTTCAAATCCGGGCAGTGCCTATATTTTTTTAATATTTTTCTTATCTTTTTTTATCTCAGCAATTTCCTGTAAGATCCTACTAGGGTGTCCCTATCACCCATAATTACTTTCGATTTTTTCGACTGTCTGGATTTGTTTTTATTAGAGTATGGATACTTTGTATTAAGGATTTGACCCGCAGTTGCATAATTTTTCAGTAGAGGCAATTTGTTGAAATGAAATTCGGGATCCCGAAAATTTGACTTCCGTATAATTACGCTCAAATAGTTGAATATTGAGTCAAGTATTTCCGACTCAAAAATGAAAAATTATAAATTCTCAATTCAAGAATTTTTTGATATCATTTAAAATAAATACCAACAACTCACAGTTGGCAAAAACTATTTTAACATAATTTATTTGAGTAGGCTAATGTTAACTACACAAGGAGTGAATATTAAGTGCAAGAATGGGAAAGAAATTAGTACATTTACTTAATTTAGCAACGGATGTTATATTTAGGCTATTGATACTTTTAAGCTGGGACGATAAATAGGCTATACACCAAACTCAGTCAAGTCATTTCAAATTAGTCAAAGTCGATCCGATTTAAAAATGGACAACTAAAGAATTTGCATTTGAGTAAAAAGAAGTAGAAAAATCGTGTCGTTATTTACCACCCTTGGTAGCATTCCCAAATTCTCTGTCTTTGCGTGTAGTGTGTCCAAACAATTTTTCAGTTTAATAGCAATGAATATAAACAATGCGGTCAAAAATTTGACGCACACCCCCCCCCCCCCAAAAAAAAAAAAAAACACCGCACGCTTCCAAGACATTTGTCTTCAGATTTTAAAAACCAAAAAAACTATGGGCTTTCATTTGGCATCAACAAAAAAAATACTTCATCCGGTTGAGCCCGGGGATAAGAATATTGTGATCAGAACCTTCTCCATAAATTATTTGCTAATTCTTGTGTCTCGTTTTTGAAGTTCACTAGTTTGCGCATGACTGTTGCGTTCTTGACTTGTCAATCCTTTTTAAACAGCGCCATCAGTTGATATAAACTTCCGCGAATTTTGAACAAATGATCAGCTGATTGTTTTTGACAAAATTTTGATATGAATTTAAGTAGATTACCAATGTCTGTTCATTTTATCTGTCATTAGAAAGTGAGAGAACCATTTTGATCACATTATAAGTGATATGGAATCGCCAAATGTAGCCAAAGTTTTCCCTAAATCAGACCATAATAATTGTTCAGCGACCAAGCAGGGCAAGGTAAGTTATATGCCTGTCGAATTCAACAGGCATGCCAGATACAGACTTGCAGTAAGTTGCACTGAACTCATGCTATTCACTTTGGTCATTTATTTCCAGTAAAGGCGATATCTGCATGTGATTTTTCTAGTCTACCAATGCGTTCCCGGTGATCAAACGATGTCAACAAAACATGATTGTCACGTTGCAGATTGAAGATTCAAATCAAGAGATTGCATCATGGGCCATGGCATGATGGCCATGCCCATGCCATGGGATTTCATTTAAAGACGATCGCCGTGTTTATTCAAGAGGGCAGTGTAACAGAATTTGTTGGTCAGTGGCGGGCCCGGGGGGGGTACTTAGTACAAAAGTGGTTATGGGGACGTGCCGCAAATTCGGGTAGCAAAATCAGGCTCTCTGGTATTTCAATCGGTCCTTTTTCTTCCCAAAATGTGGTATTTTGATGGGTCACTTTTCAAAATTTTCCAAAATTTGCGCCAATTGGCGCAAATTTGGACATTTCTTCACAAAACTTTAGACATTTTGTGCCAAAATAGCGCAAATTTGGGCGAAAAAATGCAATTTTTGATCAAACTTGACTCAAAATTTGGAAGATTTGGTATGTGGATGGGTCCCTTTTTCTTGAAAATTGGTATTTGGATGGGTGGCTTTTCAAATTTCCCTGCGGCACGTCCCTACCCAAACCAAACTTGAGTACCCCCCCCGGGGTGGCGGGAAGATTTTGACAAAACGCGCGTGTGGTATCTAAGCGTAATATTTGCATGTGATTTTTCTAGTCTACCAATGCGTTCCCGGTGATCAAACGATGTCAACAAAACATTGTCACATTGCAGATTCAAGAGATTGCATCATGGCATGATGGCCATGGCCATGGGATTTCATTTAAAGGCGGTCACGGTTCAAGAGGGCAGTGTAACAGAATTTGTTGGTCAGTGGCGGGAAGATTTTGACAAAACGCGCGTGTGGTATCTAAGCGTAATATTTGCGCCTAATACGCAAAACGCAACCAAGCACTAGGTTTTTACGCAGCCATTGTCTTCCCGTAAGCGCCGAAAATAGCGCGAAATAGTAACAAGTTGCTACGAGTGCTCCCGAGCCAACGGGTCTTCAGTGACAGTGATAAAACTTTTTACGTGTGTTTTCCTATATACTAAAAAATTTTGATTTTCACATATTTGCTACCTGTAGAATTTTTTTATATTTGGCTGGTTGATTGTGAATGTCAAGTGGATGTCAAATCGAGAAAAATATTTTAGGGTCAGCGACTGTTTTAAAAAGATAGCGTGAGATGAAATTACATGGGGTAAAATCTAAAAAACAATTTTCATCATCGCCGACATCGGAAATGTCGAAATTCGGTTGTATAACATTGAACAGATAAAAAAAGTTAATTACACCAAGTAATCTAACTCTTGAGTTTTCAAGTTATCGTCAATTAAAAGGAAAATGACGTCATTATGTATGATGTCATAGCGCGCTTAGATGATCGGTGACCCCCATTTTTTATTTCTGAATTTTGAAGTTTAGACTCTTATCTATTAACTGACGAAAAATAAACAAAATCTACTCGTAGGAACTTATCACCGCGATCGTCTTTAATCATTAATCCGGCACGTAGCCAGGATTTTTTCAAGGGGGACCTTTTGGAGGAAAAATTTTCGTTTTGGTCGACCCTAAAATAATTTTAGTAGTTTTTTAGCAGTTTTCCAAGCATTTTGTGAAGTATTTTAATATATTAAAAAAACGGACCTACATTTGCTTGTTTTGGTGCTTTAGGTGTTCTTTTGGTGCTCATTTAGTGAATTTTTGTGGACCTTTTTTGTAAATTGTCAAATTTGGGGGGGTGCGACGCCCCCACCGCATTCCCCCTGCCTACGGGCTTGTCATTAATGGTAATGTAACGTCGTTTGGCGATACCATTATTTCATAGATGTTTTACTATATACATGTACCTGCCAGGGATTAAAAGCAGGGGCTACAATTTCAAAGCCGACCAAATTAAAATCACCCCTTCAAAAGCAATGGATTAACAATAACATTCAAGGACATGTTGGCGAAGATAATATTATGGGTCAATTGATCATTTGTTTCTGGCGTACGGTACATGCTCTACAGAATTAGTATAGTTCCCCGCACAATTCGAAGAACAAGATGATCATCGCAGTGCATCGGATCGTGTTTTTCGATCAAATACAGACTAACCCAAAATTTCTGGCTGTGGTATTGTACCACAGCCAGAAGCAAGCTCTGGCCTCTGCAATCAAACCTGTTGCATAAGTGCACATACCCAATATCCTAAAAAATGATCATATTTATCAAATACGAACTGCAACACTCCACAAACATGACAAAGTCAAAGGATATAATACTAAATTTACCTTATAAACTCTTCCCGAAGTTGTTAGTCCCACAAAAATGATGTTTGAAGATGTGCTTACAAATGGTAACCATGTAAACAAACTATACATACCGTTTGATTTCTCTGATCCGAACATATCTCGATGTATCATGTAGCGCTGTGTCTCTTCTGTTCTGTCCACTAGATTAAAAATACTCCACCAGTCAATCAGAATTTATTAAAAAAAGAGTCACTTAACAATATCAATCTCTATGTAAAAATAGCCAAACTCACTAAATGTATATTTTTATTGAATAAAATATTTCATGACTATTTCTGTAGCTTTTCTCAACTCTACATGGGTCAAATATTCCATGTATATGTTTGATTCAAACATTTTGATCAGTGTTTCAAGGAGTTACAAATGTTTGAAAATGCGGAATTTCATAAGTAATGTATATTAATGACAGCTGGCTGGGTTTTTCGTCATTTTCACTTGCCAAAATAAGTTATTATAAAGCAAATATACAAAAGTTTCATGAAATTTTCTTAAAATAAGGCCAGAGTAGTTTCTAAATTACTTCTAAATAAAATTCTCAATTTGGTCCCACATCACCAAATTTGACCTTGAAATTGGCCAGTTTTGCAAATTTTTCAACTTTGAGGGCGCTTTTCTCACAAGTGATACTTCGCACAATTTTTATTTCCACTTTTGCTGGTAGTTATCTCATAGATTAATATTGCAGTATATAAATTAAAGCTGGAAATGTTATTATAGTGATGATATTGAAAGCTGAAAGTATCATAATTATTTGCTTACAACTCTATGTCGGTCATTTTGTGGACCCCCACGGTGAAACAAGACGTAATACGATTATAATTTTTGCTCTGGGGAAGAGACCAACCGCTCTATTAATGTTTTAAATGGTATTAAACTCCTCCTTTGATTGTTTTCTATCCTTAAAACAATTACTTTTTCCATATATTCATGAAAGGAACCTTTTTGAATTAAATTTATGAAAATCGCACTGTTCGAATCGGAGAAATCAAACACTATGTTTGGTTTGTTTACAATGGTTACCATGGTTTTATATCTTAAAACATCATTTTTTGTGTAAATAACAAACTTCTTGAAGACTTTATAATACCGTATTCATTCCAATAACCGCCCTGGGCCCTTAACTAAGTAATTTGGCATGGGCGGCTATTTTTGAAACTGATAGGATAAAGTATACACAACCATTTTCAAAGCAAGAAATTGCCCTTAATACCACAAAACATCAACAAAATGAACATAAAAATATATTTTGTTGGAGTTTATCACCTCAAGTGCATGGTAAGAACTCTCTGAGTGCAACTTATTGGTACCAAGTTTCACCCAAGAAACTTTGGTGGGCGCTTATTGGAGCATGGGCGGTTATTGGAATTAATACGGTATTAGGTAAATTTAGTATAAATATCCTTTCAAGTGGAGTGTTGCAGTGTGTATTTCAAGCCTGACGTATTTGATGAAAACTTCCATTTTTTTGGACATTGGGTATGTGCACTTATGCAATAGGCTTGATTGCAGAGGCCAAAGCTCCCTTCTGGCAGTGGTACCACCAGAAATTTTGGGTAAGTATAAATACACCATGTGCTGACTGAAGACCGTGTATGTAGACTGTAGAGGTAAACATACTAAAAAACAACATCCAGATTTCATCCTCAGTGGAAATAAATGAACATTTCAAACAGTAAGAAGTATCGATAAAACTAAATCATTGAGACTATTTGTGTGAAACGGCACGCAAGTCAGTCTATTCCTGTCCAATAGCGCTACGTAACAATCATAGTGTATAAAAATAGCCGGGGCCAGTTGTGCTAGCAAGTAGGTTACACACAAATTCATGTTCTATCACTTGTTAGCCATCTTATTCTTCATTAGGAAATTCCTCCTTCTGTAGGAGCACCTCTTGCAATATAGTTCAGTTGATATTTTTAGAAGTTATCATTGGCGTAGTAAGGGGGTTGCATATAGGACTGCGGTATTGAAATATCGACCGATTTTGTCCTGGTACACGATACAACCCCGGTGGGGGGGGGGGGGTACTCAATTTTGGTTTTTTGAAGTACCACCCATGTATATAAAAATATTTAAGAAAAAGGGACTCATCCATACCAAATTCCCAAAATTTTGAGTCGAGATTATACAAAAAATGAAATTTTCCCCGAAAATTAACGCTAATTTGGCGAAAATTTTCTGATTTTTGTTTGAAATTTAGAAAAAAAATCCAAAATTTGTGCCATTTTGGCGCAAATTTTAGAAATTTTTGGAAAACAGACCCATCAAAATACCACATTTTGCATAGAAAAAGGACCCATTGAAATACCAGACAGCCTGATTTTGCTACCCAAGTTTGCGGCACATCCCCGTAATCACTTTTGTACTAAGTACCCCCCCGGGGATACAACAAAGCCAATACCAGCTTGTGACACGCAGTATCCCATCGTATTTCATGCGCCGGTAGTTGTGATACGGCCCATGACAAGATTGAAACACAATCTTTGTTTTGATTCTGTCATGACTCATGTACATAACGAAAAGGCCTACTGTGATATTTTTCATTTTTGAAAAGGATTTAATGGTCATTTTAGTGCCACTATAATTTAAAATACAATGGATTTCTATAAAATTATAACAATTTTAAAACTAAAGACTCCCAAAAAAGTATCGCCTCATCTCGAACAAATGACTCCTGCGCCAATACGGAATACGCAAAGGTAATTTAAAGATCATGTGCACAAGTGTTGGAGTTTCAGCTTTTATCTGACACCCTATTTCTGACAATTGACTGAGAAACACCGAAGTTATGAACATTTGAAACCCTCGAGATCGTTTTTTCAAAGTTGCAAACTTCATTTTTTGCACCGTACAAACCAGTAACACAAGACTAAGGATCAATATTAGGAGAGTGAGTTTGGTCACAGAAGCGCGCGGTTTTTCGAAAGCATGCTCCATGGGGTTCCAAGCATCATCCATCAAGATATTAATTTTTTCATCTTATTAATGATGAGAAATGATCCAATATTATTGGTGGACAACACTAGCCTTAAAAACAAATGGTGCATCGTTATTCGTCCTCTATGTGGTCTGGTACTTGCGCCATGTCTTTAATGCTAGCAATGCCTACCAATTAAATGTCGTTTCTTCGGTTCTTATTGTTAATAAAAATGAATCAATGAAATAT
>JXSR01S026062.1:5132-17896 GCA_000969725.1 Ophiothrix spiculata
TTGCGTGGTAAGCGTGAGGGAAGAGATTCGAAAATGAAGCAAGAACGTCAAAAACAAAAAGGAAAAAATTCAGTGAGACAAGAAATTGTTTCATATTATTTGTTGATATTAATTACAAGCAACTCAATGTGTTATTTTTTTTTCGAATATACAGTTTTTGTATATATCGTTAGAATTAAAAAAAATATACCGGTATATAATTTAAACATTCTTCTTCAAAACTGTCTCAAGTTACGAAAGCAGGTCATGTATGAAATTACAAGAAACAATTATGTCATTTAGTTACAGTATTTTTAGACAAGTTCTGGAGTATTAAAATGATTCTGTGTTTTATGAAATGAGATGCAAAAAGTACACCAACACACATCTCCGATTGCATATATCATAGTCATATGATATGACTTTTAGAAAACGTCTTTTTCAGTATTTCTTGAACACCGATACATTTATCAAAAGCTGAGGTAAAATATTGTAAAGCAGTGTCACAAAAGACACCTGATGCTTGCTATATCATTAAAGCCGAAACTAGTCGGTCGGATGAGGCTGTATAATGGGAAAAATGGTAACCCTATATTTATCAGTTTATTCTTCCGATTTTCCAAACAAAACTATTAATTTAATGGACAGATAAGGTTTCAATGTATGGTTAATCTTACTTTTCACAAAAAAAAAAAAGAAGAAACACCCACACGATATCAACTCTAGATGTAGTCTAGAGATGGATGTACTAATCACCTTCATACCCTAATCACCTTCTCGCCAGCTGTCTTTAAAAATTGTACAACTATCAAAAAAAAATGTAACCAATGCATATCAAGGTCTCATCACATACAGTTCTATTTGACCAAAGACGCATTTAAACAAATCGCATTTTTAAATTCTTAGGTAGATTTTGTGTCATAAGATAGTATTTGCACGTATCTTTTTTGAAAGAAAAGAGTGCAAAGTTTTTATTATGTTGAATTTCGAATGAAAATACATCTTGTATTACCCTATTTAATTTTGGTCTTATATATATATGTGTAAAGCTATATGTACGTACAGTATCATCACGCTCAGTGCAATCGGTATGTCGTGCAATGGCAGCGCCCATAAGCCATAGGGTGGTGCTGGGTAGATCAATTTGTGGTGTGGAATCAATAAGGAATTGATCAACATCTTTTTCTTACTCACTTTGTCGCAATTTGTTAACAGAGCCCTAATCTTGCTTGCAGATAATGTTGTCGTTCTGTTGTCTTTGTAAAAGGGGAAAGGACATAAGGATCATTTGTTTTTTCGTTGACCTTGCGCGACCGATTTTATCTACAATTTACAAAATTGACCATAATTTTAGAATTCGTTGTCTTGTCATTTTTTCTGTTATGGCAAGATACTAACGTATAATAATTCAATAGAATCAAGCTAGAACATAATCGCCTTGAGCGATGTAATAACAAAATGGTATGACGAAAAAGCGATGAAGTTGATCAGAATTTGTTTCACTAGTAGTATGTCATGATTATATAATATAACATTCAAATAGAGTGATACAGAACAAGTATCATCAAAATGTATTTTGATCATGTAAGAGTAATTGCAGCTAGAAGTGTTTTGTGCAACTGGAGGGTATTTTGATGCAATTTTCCGTGAAATTAACAGTTAAGGTGTTATAATGATGATAAACGCTTTCGTCTCATGAATATAGATTTGTAAAAATATATAACTTTGTTGTGTTCAGTTTTATCAGCTATATTGTTTTGGAATAATTATTACCAAATAGAAGTAAAGGATTAATAAAGGTTTATTATGTTATTGTTATCATTTCTAAAATAATAATAAGCCTTAGGTTTTGTATGTGGTTCTTGATATCTATTTCTTTTTAAAATCTCTGATTTTGATCAAAATATTCAAAAGCACTTCAGACTCTGAAATCAAATTAAAAAGCAGACACACATACAGCATATTGTTACAGTAAACAAACGGTGTTTTCGAAGACCAACATGTAGATGATATTGATGATATTTTCAAGATCTATTACATGAACAAAACATCCATTTTTTTTGCAATTCTTGCATAATTAAAATAAATTAAATTTAAAATCTGCAACCTTGCGTGGTAAGCGTGAGGGAAGAGATTCGAAAATGAAGCAAGAACGTCAAAAACAAAAAGGAAAAAATTCAGTGAGACAAGAAATTGTTTCATAAAAAGATTAAAAACGGTTAAATATTTAGATAATTTCCGTATTTCTTACCTGTCAATCGCTATAACCAACCACGAATTTGATGTCACGTAAAGGGACACAACCTTCGTGTATGTAACATCACACACACAAACAATCTTACCAAAAGGCCATACTTTTTTCCATATAAACGTTTCTAGAAGGTAAATGGGGCCACAATAACAGCAAGTCAGAAAAAACCACTTTTAGCATTTAAGGACGTTTGCTTCATTCTATCGATAGATTATATAACATAAAAGTAGGTTGCCTATTTCACATTTTGGGATCATGAGGCTGTAGTTGAGGCCAGGAATAGCTTTTGCAACTGGATGTGCCTGAGGGAATTCCTCCTCGATATCATAGTCACCGTAAAGATAGCTATAGGGATTAATTTGAGGATCAGTGTTGTTTCCATCACTGTCACTAAATACATCAACAACAGGTGAATTATTTGTAGTAATTGTATCCAGCATCTTTATAACCTTTTCACAGCCTCTAGCGGAAAAAAAACCTCTTGCATATTGCTCAAGGTTGCCTTCCTTACATTCATTAGCGATATAAGGTTATATTGTGATTAATTTGTCGCCTAGACTTACTTGCGTAAATCGATGTTCAGCAATAGTTAGACTAGTCAATAAAAACACAGAGAAAAATTCAAACTATCTTAAGGAATTTGCGAAATCACTTTAAAACGATCAATCATCCTAATTGAAGAGCGACTGCTGTCGGCATTACCTTGTCTGCTGGTGGATTCTATATTTCATGAAATGTTGTTTGCAAAAACGTTTATATTGGTTGCCTATATTGCAAGAAAAACGTCGTGAATAACCTTTTACTTGAGAAAGTTGTTGATAGTGAGATAGTTGAAGATATCATAGATAGTTAAATTGAAGTTGAAGATATGGTTATGGTTGTATGTCAGAAAGCAAATTCAGACGTTAATCGTTGAATCTTTGTTTGATTTTCCATTGTAATTTCACAACTTGTGTTACATTTGTAGCACAAAAGTCACACTTTAATACAGCCTAATTTCGGTAGGGATTGGTTTATTTCAAAACTGGGTTTTTTTCATGATTATTCCATTCAAAATAAAACAGAAATGGGGATTGTGAAGGAAATGTGGTCAATGTTCTGAATTCTACAAAATTGAGATTATAATGGTAATTATTCAATAAGTTCTATTATTACCAGCAAAATGAGAAATTAAAACTACAGTTTGTGCCAAAGGAATTAAAAAGAATATTGTGTGCCTTTTCATCGTAATTTTGAAAAAAATAGACAGATTTTAAAACTACTCATTTGAAGGCCTAATGAATTTTCTTCAAGTTATATAATATTCTTCATGTTGTAAACTATCGCAATATTGTCCACATACCGTATGTTCTCATATACTTACTTACTTACTTTGGTCGACCACGGTTGGAAGCCATGATGAATTTGCGGTACTGCACCAGTCCAACATCAGATTTTGTAGCTCCTGTTGTCCAATGCCAGCATCTTGACATAGCAGCTTTGGATAAGTGAGCCTTGGTCTTCCTTGGTAACGTGTTCCTTGAGGTGGATCCCAGAACACCAATCCGGACACAGGTTCATTACCACATCTTGCGCAGTGCGCTGCAAAGTTCGGCGTCCTCTGACAAATTTTGATATCTTTGGTAAATCTTTGTTAATCTTTGTATATTTCTTCTCTGGTAGGCCTGATTTTTTCCTTTTAGATTCCGTACCATCATCAGTAGTCTTGTGTAGCAATCATCAAGTCTTGCCTCCAGTTTTTCAGTCAGTGTCCATCCTTCTGCTCCATAAAGAAGTATGCTTTCTACAGCAGCCCTGAAGAATGTTATCTTAATGGGTATAGGTAGATTAGTACATGTTCTCATATGGTATATTTCATTCAATTACTCTTCAAAGAATAAAGCATAATTATGTATATATATACCGTATATTAGGAATAACTTTATTGATAAATAAAGATACCACGTGAAATCATTTTGATTTTTTTCTGCATATAAAATGGGTAAATGTAAGTATGCAAAGTCCTTTTCATTTATCATGTTTATGATTGTTACCTTATGTGCTCAGTTAACCGAGAAAATCGAATTTCTTTTAAAATATTTAGACAACTGGTTTCTTAAATTATCTTAATCTGGGTTAACTCTCCAAAATTCGATAAGATATTATAAACTGCTGTGTAAGCTAATATAATAACGAGGAGTAACCATGTAACTATTGACAAACTGTTTCATTCCAAATTGACAATATCGATTCATATTTTATGTCTGTAAAGATGCATTTTGGTTGACAATTATTTTTCATTCATATGCACGATTGATAAAAAAGAAAAGAAAAAAAAACCACCAAATGTTTTTAAAACTCATCATCATCGTCTATTAAGACGTGCTTTTACTGCGAAGCGTTCGTAATTCGGATATCATTTATTTAAAAAAATACTAATAATGATATAACTTGTGACCTCAGAACAATTGACTGTCTTTGACGATAAGATGTTGAGCTGAAATAAGACTTTTAACAACGGGAGAGACCAGTGGCGTAACCAGAGGGGGTTGGGTTGGGTTGGGTTGGCTCAGGGATTTGGGTGGCAGCCCTCCAGAAAAAATGTCTGCCCCCCCCCCCCCCCCCCCCCCCCCCCCCCCCCCATCAAATCAAGAAAAGTACATAGTTTCAATATATAGTACATAAGTAATGTAACTTTGCAAAATTTAACCCTTTTATGGGTTACTTTTTCAAAGTTTTGGCAAGAATTTAAGAAAAAACTCTAGTTTTCACCAAAATAGCACAAATTATTTATGAGTTATAGCAAAATTTGGATGAGTTGCTACATGAAAGTATGAAAAATTTTTGGGTGTACCTTTTTGTGTTTGAACAAAAACTCTTTCGCCCCCTTGCCTTGCCCCTGCTCGCTTCCTCAACTGAAAATTTCTGGATACGCCACTGGAAGAGACTAACCTATATACTGACTATCTTTAACTTTCTGCTTCAGAGACTCCATAGCTACTCAGTTTCTTCTGTTAGCATTGTTTTAAAGAATTATAATTACATGCAAATTAAATATGCTAATTGCTATTACTAATTACTCAATTAACTAAAGCAACTCAATATATTATTTTTTTCAAATATACATTTTTTGTAAATATCGTTAGAATTTTATAAAAATACTATTTAAACATTCGTCTTCAAAATTGTCTCAAGTTACGAAGATAAGTCATGTATGAAATTAATTTGAAAAAATTATGTCATTTAGTTACAGTATTTTTAGACAACCCATTCAAAGTTCTAGAATACATGATTTTGTGTTTTATGAAATGAGAGGCGTCATTGAACCCTGACGTTTTGTTGAAAAGTACACCAACATCTCCTATTGCATATATTATAGTCATATGATATGACATTTAGATAACGTCTTTCCAATATTTCTTGAGCATCGATACTTTTAACCCAAGCTGAAGTAAAATGTTGTAAAGCAATGTCACAAAAGACACCTGATGCTTGCTATATCATGATAGCTGAAACTAGTCGGTCGGATGAGGCTGTATAATGGAAAAATGGTAACCCTATATTTATCACATTATTCTTTTGATTTTCCAAACAAAACTTTTAATTTAATAGGCAGTTAAGGTTTCAATGTATGGTTAATCTTACTTTAGATTTTTTTCACAAAACAAAAATAAAATAAAGAAAAACACCCACACGACATCAGCTCCAGATGTAGTCTAGAGGGGAATGTACAAACCCTAAGCACCTTGCCGCCAGCTGTGTTTAAAAATGGTAAACTATCAAAATTGTGTAACCAATGCATATCTTCGGTCACATCACATACAGTTCTATTTGACCAAAGACGCATATCGAGAAAATCGCATTTGGAAATTCTTAGGTAGACTTTATGTCATAAGATTTGCATTTTTTTCATCTTGTACTAGTATCTTTTGAAGAAAAGACTTTTGTTATGTTTAATTTCAAATGAAAATTTATTTTGTAACCCTAATTAATTTGAGCTTATAGATGTGAAAATCCTTTTTACATTTACCGCGCTATTTGCTATAGACATGTATGTTTTGTTTTGTTTTGAAATAGATCTGTATAATGATGCGTTGTTTACGCTGCATTGTCAATAAATAGACCAAAATCAAAGTTTAAAGGTGGTTTCAGACTAGCTATCGTTTCGGGACATGACGTTACGGCACACGACAAAACATTTGCAATTTTGAGTTGTCGTAGCACGACACATTTGCATATTGCTGCAAATGGTCTGTCGCAAGAAAAGTTGAATTTATTCCAACTCAAAATATCGTGTCGTTGCGACCATCACGATAGGGTTATCGATATATCGGCTTGTCGTACAGCAAGGAGATACGACAAGGACGAGTTTGCGCACTTTAAACTTTTGACGTTACGCTGGTCGTACGACCACACGACGGGCTAGTCTGAAACCAGACAACCAGGCACCTGCTTATTTATCTGACATGCTTCAACTTCATTCTGCCTCAAGACAGCTACGATCAACATCAACTTCATGTGCTCGTTTTACTGAACCAAAAACTCATCATGTTACTTTTACTGACCGCTCATTTTCTTGCTATGCACCACGCCTGTGGAACCAACTGCCTGATTCAATCAAGTCAGCTCAGACTGTTGCTATTTTTAAGAGACTTCTTAAGCATTATTTGTTTACAGTTGCTTATAACTGATTGACTCTATTGCATATTCTTGTTGTATTATTATTTTTTTTTGCCTTTCAGCGCCTTAGTGCAAATTTTTGGTTTGGTTTTTGGCGCTTTATAAATGTCAGTTTATTATTATTATTATTAAACCAGATTTATTTCTCAATTTCTATGCAATGTTGATGTCTGTAACTCACATTTTCTCAGAAACGTCAAAAATGTCAAATAGAACAATATCTGATGCGACTGACGATATGCTTCTGATATATCCTACCTATTTTTACAGCCAATGTCCTCTATCAATGAATTGCTGTGGCATTATCAATCGGTGTGCTCCTGATAAAGCCAGCTACATTTGCTGGCAATGCTCTCTACAGTTCGGGGAATTTACTTTAGTATTCTGGAATTTGGACAAACGTATACTTTTAAAAATAAATTTCAACAGATTTTCAACAAACGATTACTTTATTAAATTTTATTAAACAATATACTTACTTGTTCATATCGCCTTTTTATCACCTTGTTCATACGCCTGTTTGAATCCGAATCACCTGTTTATAGTAAAACGTTTTATTATTGGTGTGTGAGATGTTTTCATCCTGTGTAATCAACTGGGCTCCGTTATTCATCTTGTAAGGCAAGAGTTACAGTTTTTATCGTGGGCTATTTATCATTTTGATCTCTATGTCATCAGCGATTATCACAGTTATTGAAAGGCACTACGAAAGGTAATGCAGCATAAACCTAGATGAAGCAGCTTGGAAACAAGCTCTTGTGGTACCTGGTGTTTGAGACCTGGATGATGACTCTACATAAAATGAGAGGATGTGCTGACACAGATACAGTCCTTGTTGCCAAAATTTGACCCCCCAAATAACGAGCAAAATTATGTCATTTAGTTACAGTATTTTAGACAACCCATTCAAAGTTCTAGAATAAGTGTTTTATGAAAAAATGGAAGGCGACATAGAACCCTGATTTTTGTTGAAATGTACACCAACACGCACATCTCCGATTGCATATATCATAGTCATATGATATGACTTTTTGAAAACGTCTTTTCCGTATATCATGAGCATCGATAGTTTTGACTAAAGCTGAAGTAAAATTTTGTAAAGCGATGTCACTAAAGAAAAGACATCTGATGCGTATCATTATAGCAGAAGCTAGTCGGTCAGATAAGGCTGTATAATGGAAAAAGGGTAACCCAATATTTGACACTTAACTCGTACGATTATCTATACAAAACAGTTAATTTAATGGACAGATAAGGTTTCGATGTATGGTAAATTCTCCTTTAGATTTTTGTTTTTCACAAAACAAAAATACAAAAAGAGAAACACCCATATTATATCAACCCCAGAAGTAGTTCTACGAGGGGAATAGTATTGACCCTTAACATCTTCTCGCCAGCTGTGTTTAAACATTGTACAATGATAAAAAAAACACCTGTCTTTAAACAGCTAATGTCCTCTGCCAATGAACTGATGTAGTGTTATCAATGTGTATGCTCCTGATCAACCCTGGCTACCTTTACAAGCAATGTCCTCTGTATATAGTTAGTTCGACGTTTTTACTTTAGTTTTGTGGAACTTGGACAAACGTATACTTATTTAAAAAAATACTTGTACATATCACCTTTTTATTTAGATAAAACTAAGCCTGTTTAATCCGAATCACCTGTTTATAGTAAAACGTTGTCGGAGATGTTTTCATCCGGTGTAATCAACTGTGACAATTATTCATCTTGTATTAAAGGCAAAAGTCACAGTTTTTATCGTGATTTATAGAAAATACGGATGGCTTATTTATCATTTTGACCTCTATGCCATCAGCAATTATCATAGTTATTGAAAAACATAAGGAAAGGAAATGCAACATAAACGTAGATGAATTGAAAGCAGGTAGGAAGCAAGCTCTTGTGGTACTTGATGTTTGAGACTTGGATGATGACTCTACATAAATTGGAAGATGTGCCGACGCATTTTCGCTAATGACCAAAATTAGACCCCCAAAATTGAATCAGCAAAGTTATTGATCAGAAATACTTTTAATTCCATCAAAATGTTATACTCAGAGACAAAAGCTCAAAATTGTATAAGTTTGACTCGACCTTTGACCTCTGACACAAAACCTGACGAATTATTACAGGGAAACGTAGTTTTCTTCGAAGTAAATCCAGTGACAGCCTTATTATGTTTCCTACTGCTTGATGACTGAGAATATACACTTTTTTTTCTCATTTTGTAAGTTTGTAAAACCTAAATAGTAAAAAGCTCGAAGTGAATTTGACATCTGTAATCTCCATTTGTAATCCTCTTATTGAAAACAAACCGTAGACATGGTAGATGATATATATGTTTTTTCATTTTTCCCTTGATGCCTCTAATTCTGATTTAAGTGTTATTGATTAATAGCTTTTTTTACAAATTAATTCAAATCCATTTACCACTCTTAAAGTTACCATTTTGTTGCAAGTAACTTGTTTTACTTTACCAGTACATGAGAAAGTTGTATGAAACATGTAACTCTACCCCCTCCTTGTTACACGAAGGTAAATTATCTTTATGTTACACTTTTGAGTTTTAAACTAGTTCTTGAATTTTGTGAAGTCAGGTATGTGTTGTCCTCAAGGTATATTGTATGCTACATCTGTTTCTACTGCTTCGTATCAGATCTTTCTTTGCTTCCCCTGACCTCCGGAACACTTTGCCGTTTTATATCAAAAACTCAAGAGATGTTGAACAGTTTAAATCTTCTTTGAAAACATATCTTTTACCATTTTATTTTGTAATATCAGTTTATTAGTGTATAATTTGAATGTTTAGATATTATTGTTTGTTTTTTGTATTTCGTTGATGTAATGCGTAAGGGACTTCGGTGTATTGCGCTTTATAAAAACTGTTGTATATTATTATATTATTATTATTATGTTTGTTCTTAGAGCAATACTATAAGATTTTGATCAAAATTGGTTTATAGTAAACACAGCATAAATGAAGCAATGTGCCTCTCTAAACGCGTTTTCAAGTGTATTTTTTACAAATTTGGCCACCGAAAATGGATAAAAAGCGTATGCATGCTTTCCTATACTAATATATGTGGAATTAGAAAGTAAGCACATTTAAGCCAATTAAGCCAAATCATTTATAGGGTATCACTATCTAGCCAAAGCAAACCCAAGAAGCTAAAAAAAAATCAAAAGTGTTGGGTGACAGGGAGAGCTTAATTTTTAACACTTTATAGTATTGCTTTAATGCCTAGTTAAAGCCTCACAAAAAAATCGGATTCAATTTCTTTTTTCGAGCTACTGGACATGTCATATGATTCTTGGTGTCTATTTATAAACGTGATAAACCTGTGCAAAACATTAAAAAAAGAATAAATGAAATTTTGATGATTTGATTTGATCTGTTTGACTTGATTTGATTTTATTTGCTTGTTTGTTTGTTTTTAAACAAAGTGATTAATGTCATGGCCAAATCTGTAAAGAGAAAATGGTAAACTTAAAGATAAACATGTAAATTCAAGGATTTGGATTGATATGTGCATACTTGTACACTGAATAATCTTACAATAGGGTTTCGACTATAATGTTTACAGATGGAGAGTAGTTGATGTTTGCTATTGCTATTAGTAAGACAGTGTATTTGTGTTGATGTACGGTTTTTTTATCAGGGTTTTTTGTCATTTGTAAGGTGTAAAAAAAAGACACATGCTCTCGCAAAATAAGTTGTTGATGAGATTTTCCCATGTAGTAATAGTAGGAAGGTGGATATAATTTGTGTTCAGTTAATCAACATTTGCTATTATACAACATGTTTCAGTTAATTCATTTTTCTTCCGTACCTTGGACTTTGAGTGCATTAAATATCATTATATATCATTTTTACGAAGTACGCATTTAATTAGTTTTGAGCATGGATTTAAATGTAGCAAGTTGTGAACATAAACTATTATTTGCGAGGTATCCGGTTCCAGAAACGATGCAGATCCCGGGTGACAGATACAGAAAAGGCTTTGTTTCCAGAAACGATGCAGATCCCGGGTGGCAGATACAGAAAAGGCTCTGTATCCCTTTCAAAGCAAATGATCATGTCGTAAATGATTTCACTGATCACACATATTAACACAATAGATGTATAAACACTTAAAAATCAAGCCAATACACTCATTTTGTTGTTGTTTTATTTTCAAACTGCAAAAATAATAAAAGGGATTATCTTCTGGTATATAATATGACTATTTTCCCGGACATATTGGCGTGATAGTGTCAACCTGTATTTTATATCTTTTCCCTTCAATGTTTTTATATGTCTATACTGTGCAATATATATATGTTTGTCTCAGTGAGTTGGAGGTGCCACACTTCCCGGGTAAAAGCGATATTTTTGCTCCTGGCTCCTCCAGGCTAGCTCACTGAGGCAATATTTTCCTTATGTTTTAAATGATCTTATTGTATCTGTTGTAATATGTTTTAATTGTTTGATGTCATAGCCGATTGTGTAAATAAATAAATAAATAAATAAATAAAAACATTTGTTTCATTAGGGTTCAAAAGTTCTAGTACAATAGCAATTATTCCCATTAGGCTTAACATGTTAATGCCCACCATGTTTGCTTGGAACCAGTGGCTCAAAGCGACCTTCACAATGGATTTGTGATGTGTCACCACCGCAGAGTATATGCTAGCACCGTGCTACCCGTTTTACGATAAATTTTCCAAGACAGGCAAATTTGTGACCCGTCATATCATAAGGTACCTAAATGAAAATTGATTTTTTTTTGGTCTCATCTCAGAGATTATATTTTCAAATTTAAAATGACACCTTCGTTTTGGTTATTTGATGTTCGATTTGAAATTTACATCCAAATTGGTAAAAGGCATCGGGCTGATGTAGAAAACTGTAGTTCTGAGAAAATCGATTTTAAAGTTTCTGTACTGGTACCAAGGAAGGTGTATATAAACCTTCCGGTAATGTCCCTCAATAGCCCCCGGCAATATTTAAGACCCCCTAGTTTACTGAAAAGAAACCCCACCGTTATTATAGTACAAGATCGGTCTTAATGACCAAAAGAGTGCGGACACGACTTCTCTGTACTTCCGATTTCGTATCTAGAACACTATCAAGATATAATATATACTCCCTCAATAGCCCCCGAAACGCATTTTTTACACAGTTAAGGTATAGCGCCGGGGGCTAATGCGGGAGTATATATATAGTGTCTTGGATAGCATCAAGCTATATATATATGTAAGGGTTAAAGTCAACAATTCAAAATGCATTCCCGTCCCGTAAAAAGAAATTACGCGTCCCGGGGGGACGAAAAAGGGGATTTCTTTTGGGGGATATTATAGCCAGCAAAAGAGGGGCATGGTATATTTTGGGGGGAAGAAGGTTACGCAAGAAGGATCGGAGAATTGCTAAGGCAGGGGCTTATTTATTCTAGGGCCGGGGGCTATTTGTTCTAGGGTATTTTGAATATATAAACAAAACAGCAACTGTGTCGTATTCTAGGTGACGATGTAGGCCTAAAGCAGTTAAAATACTAGCAGACGACGTATTTATTGTACGCCCTCACTCTCTGTGGAAGATGTCACGTAAAGACAATAAAGTTAGTTATCGATCAAAACGAAATGCCGCACGCACATTATATCGAATTAATTTTCAGTAAGCCAGTGGGTCTTAAATATTGCCGGGGGCTATTCAGGGACATTACCCGAAAAATCAGTCTGATTTGTATGTTTTCGATTGGAAAACGAAAATAACGGTGTCCAGTCCTGGCTTATGATCACAATCTTCAGCATAACAGGCCGGCATGTTTTCCCTTATTTTTTTAGCAAAAGTTATGGTATAAAATCGGAGTCGGACTTTTTTCTCCATAGACTT
>JXSR01S026064.1:0-21995 GCA_000969725.1 Ophiothrix spiculata
GTTTGTTAACAGTATATTGGCTGCTTGAATATCGCTGCGCGTCCTCGGACAGCTGAGATAAATACTAGGTATCCCATTTATATTATGTGTGACTAGGACTACCTATTTTGGGGACTTTCAGTTTCATTACAGTTACACATGATAGTGGGTCCGCGGTTCAGGGAACTAATTGTACGCACGACTAATGCCAACTGAATATTAAAAGCTGGTTTCGACCGAACCCTCCTGTGTGGCTTAGTGGTCTGGGTGTGTGACAAAATGGTAAGGCAGTTATGTGTACTTTGTGTACATCTTGTTGGTAATCGTGTCGAGGGTTAGAATCCTGGTCGTAACGAACCATATAAACCAGGATCGTCGGAACCGTGCAAAGCCGAACCACTTTTTAGCAAAACAAAAATAAAAAAATAATACGAATTCCTTTTTAGTAACGTTTTCTTCTTGGGCATAGTTGTTTCCTTATTTTTGATAAGAAAGGGGTCATAGGCCGCATCACTTTTTCCAGGGGTTGCACCACATTTTATTTTACTTCCGACACCCCTGATTTAAACGACTTGTTTCCTGTCTTCTTTTTTTGAATTTCATGGCAAAGATATTTTGATTAATTAATGTTTTATTTTGTTCATTTATTTCCATTGTTATAGAATATTGCTAAATATGCTATACTGATTTTTATATTTTCATCAAAGTAATAATCAAAATATCCCAGTTAAACGTACCCAAAAATCATTAAATAAAACATTACACCAAAATGGCAATTATTCATCAAGATCATTTCACTATCCTTCCAGTCGAAAGAATAAAAAATCCGTATTAAAATAATTACTTCTATTATTCATTCCAAAACAAACAAAAAATAAATAAACACGTAAATTTAATATTGAAAAATTAATGATTTATTAATGATTTAACCAAATTTGTAAAAAAAAAAGAGGACTAAAGAAATTCAACACTAAACATCATTTTGACTGATTAATTAATTGTAGACAATTTCTTAGACTCTTCAATTTAACCGATCCGTCTGCATAACTCTAGTTTAAAGGTCTACGTACTTTTGCATTTCACATGGAGAGTCCCGGGGGCTCATTAATTCAATTTGAAACGTCCTATCGACTTCCGAATTTAACAAGGACAGTCCCCCGGACTCTTCATCATAAAATCAGCAAGAGTCCAACCGGACTGTAACAGTCCAACCGGACAAATCATTTCATGACTTAGAAATTGTCCCCAGGATTGTGGAGCATACAACTGCGTGACACAAGAACTTATAACCTGTCGTCTGGGGACTCCAATTTTAAAATGTGTTGTCCGGCGGATGAACGATGGCCGGAAACTGCAGTCTATTACACCTGTGTAATGAAATACAGGGTCCGTGTGACTGAGTGTCCTAGCTACTGTTTACTTGTGTAGAACGTACTTGTCGTGACGGATTCTGCCAATAAAATCATTGATTGCAACTTATTCTGTGTAGTTCAATTAGACCCAAACTCCTGGTTATCAGAAACACTCAGTCTCATTACACTCAATATTAACCATGAGTCCACCCTAAACCATAACCCTAAACATAATCAGCTATAATCCTTATTATACTTACGTCCCGTTATGGTTGAAAAACGGGTTAGCAAACGCAGTTTGTAGGTAAGTAGGTTCATTTTAGTTCACACTTAATTTCACATGTTTTTCCTTCAACTTAAGCTTCCACCTGTACTTGAAGTGAATAAGGAAAGATCTTTAACCCCCAAAGAAAAAACTTCAGATTTAAGAACTCTTTCTTTGTTTTTTCTTTCATGCAGGAATACTGTTCGTTTAAGAATACATTTATCGTCAACAACAATGGCAAGTGCAGGTGCGAACCACGACGGGTTTATAAAATGTCTCAATGCTATACAATGTTTATGCTCAAAAGTTGTTCAGTGTATAGCAGATGTTATACAAGACTGGCATATTAAAGCCCAAGTGTCGATAGGAATCTGTACCAGTCCCCAGAAATGCCATACATCCAGGAAACCAAGATCCCCTAAATCATGTCCAATGTGTGTGAAATGGGCCAAAGCTGTAGAAAATGTTGAGTACACTGATCCAGTGCATAGCGGTATGTCAACTATTGCATGGGCCAACATCAACCCTGCTCAACTTTACCATGACCCCGTCGAGGTTGCTAAAGCTTTTGCCATTAGGCTTCCTAAAGGGCAGCAGCATCCGACAAGATTTGATGAATTCGACACTGCCAGTCTGATCCTAATAATGATGAAGTTTGGAGAATTTCACAATAATGACAATAACAACTACGAAGTCATTAAAAAGGTTTGTAGTATTTTGATATTGTTGTTCATGTTGTTGAGCATTAATCGTTAAAGCTATCACCCGAGGGATAAAACCCCCATTTTTACCATTTTGTCTCTTTTTGCAAATTCAGACACTTAAGAATGGCCAGTAAACAGGTAAAGAAAAAAATGAAAAAAGTGCACGCAAGTGGTTAAAATTTCAAAACAAAAATATGAAGTCCCTTTGTTTACTTCTCCGTTGCCATGGCAACTACATCAAAAGAATGTAATTTTAACCCCAACGCTACAAAACTTCATATTTGGGGGCTTCTCCAGCAGCTGTGTTGATTGCTGCCCTCTGTTGGCAGGTTGGAATATGTCTTACATGCTTTCTGGTCTATACAGTAAATCAATTTTAATGTTATTTTTGTAAACATTTACAGACAATTTGTTAGGGATAATGAGGATATTGCCATACTGTTTGAAATCAATATGAAGGGATGAAGGGTGAAGTCCTCAAAGGATCAATCTGCTAAGAACCTATAAAACATTTCAAAACAATTTATATTTCTTCTTCTTCTTCTTCTTCTTCTTCTTCTTCTTCTTCTTCTTCTTCTTCTTCTTCTTCTTCTTCTTCTTCTTCTTCTTCTTCTTCTTCTTCTGGTAAACCATTCCACATTCCATACACGTACTGCTGAGACGATAAATGTCCGACCTGTGAAAAAAAAGGTTCTAGAGACAGTAGTTGCAAGAGCATGGCAGGGCATCGATAGAGCTAGAGGCAGCAAAGCATGAAGGTCTGCCGGACATTAAGTGGTATGCATCTTATTAAGGACTGTAGCTGATGCCACCTGTCGTCTTTGGCGGAGTAAAGAGATGTTGAGATCATATTTTGCTTCATTCTCGTCCACACCGATAATTCGAAGTGCCTTCCTTTGGATTGAATCCAGCAGCCCGAGTGTAGTTGGGCTAGCACTCATCCATGGACATGATGAAAGAAATGCATATTCCATTATACTTCGAACCTGGGCTATGTAGATGGTTGCTCTACCTCTCCTGTCAAGCTTGTTGGCCACTATTCTGAGAGCTCCCAACCTCTGTCCAGCTCGAGAGGCTATGTTGGAGACATGCTTTGTTGATCAAGAAAAGTTTGCTGTCAATGGTGACACCCAGAATCCCCAGTTCATTCAGCTGTGCTAGAATTGAAAGGCCGGGTTGGACTCCTTTTCATGGAGATTGTAATCACTTAGCACTTCGACAGTTCAAAAGTGACCTTACATCTATTAGCCTACATTCTCATCTTCTCTAAATCTTGGTTAAGGCTGATTGTAATGGCCTTTGGGTCATCGGTGGGTTTGATATCGCAGAAAATGGTTGAATCATCTGCGAATATGTAGAGCTGATTTGCACACTCGTTGCACAAATCATCAATGACGACTGAGAAGAGGAGAGAATCAAACCCTGATTGTGGAGGTATCAGATGACTGGCCAGTTAGGGCAACTTTGATGGAGCAATTTGTCAGGTAGCTTTTTAACCAGGTGAGCAACTTTCCGCATACTCCTTTTGCACTAAGTTTGGAGATAAGTCCGTTGTGCCAGACCTTGTCGAAAGCCTTTGATGTCCAAGCCGATGACACACACTTCGTTCCCATTATCAAATGAATTAGACCATTGTTGGGTGGGAATGTTAGTATGTCAGCCGTACTGTGATGTGGCCTGAACCCAATTTGCCGGTCTGAAAGAAGGCCATTTCCCAAGAGGTATTTCTGAAGCTGATGATGTATAGCTACCTCCATAACCTTTCTGGTAAATACAAAGTAGACAGATGGGGTGATACATAGATGGATTAGCCTTGGAATCTCTCTTGTGGATAGAAATTACTCGGGCTATCTTCCACTGGCCTGGAAAAACTCCATGGTTGAAACATAGCTCATAGAGTGGTCTTGCGAGTTCAGCACAACATTCTTTGAGGATTCTGGTAGGGATGTTGTCAGGACCAGTTGCTTTTTCCGGCTGATGGTTATGTAGAAGCCTTCTGATGTCTTTGGTTCAGAAGGTTATTTTATTTATTGAGCGTGTTGTTGACAGTGGGCACACAGGAGCATTCTCATCTGCATTTTCAAGCTGACATTTAGCTGCAGAGGTCTCGCAAAACTTCTGTACCTTTTCCATCACTAAGGTGTAAATCTGATCTTTGTCCTTCAGCACTGGAATGTCAGCCGTGGTCGATTTTCCTGATAAGGTGGTGATTGTGTTCCAGCATTTTTTGCTGCTCAGGCTACCATCCGACAGTTCCTCTATTAATTTGTTGTTGTAGTCTCTTTTGGCTTCCTTTTCTGCGTGATTGTATTCACTTCCTTGGTGTTGTTCTTTTTGAGCTTTCTAAACAGGCGGCGCTTCTTCTTTGCAGCACTCCTGCACTTGTCGTTGAACCAAACCTTGTCATCTGTCTTCATGGTAACAGGTTTTCCTGGAATGAGGATTTCCTTAGCATCAGTGATAATGGTATTGATGTTATCAAAAGGTTCTTCTGGATTTTCTGTCTGAAGAGCAGCAGACCAATCAGCAGATGCGAGAAACCCTCTCATCTCCCAGAAGTCATCATTATCATACTGCCAGACTTTGCGCTGGTATGGTTTGTCGTTGCCATTTAGAATTTTATTTTTATGCAATCAAAATCATAATTTACAATATTATTCTGTACACAGATATCCCATCTACGGAACAATCTGTCTCACATGAGTGTCAGCAACAACATGCATATCAGTGATGCGACAGTGAAGGCCCACTTTAAGGACATGTTTGACTTTGTAGATTGTTTACAAAGTCTGCATCCTAGTCACTTCTCTGGAGCAGTGGTATTCAATGTAAAGACTCAGCTAAATGAGGTAAGTATGTTGAAAAAAATGACATTTACGAAACCTAATAATTTACGACGAAAGTTTATGCGTCGGGAACACTGACATCTTGCGGTTGCAAGTTATCAACAACAAGCCCTGGTAGAAATCGAGTATAAATCTAGTACAAATCGACTTCAACTCTAGTATAAAATTGGAATGTGCACATTTTGAACATCATTCGAGTACATTGTAAGTACAATTTTATTACATTTTTGTACTAGAATTGTACATAAAGTGTACTCAAGTGATGTTCAAAATGTGCACATTCCTTTTATTCGATTTTCTCCAGGGAGATAATACGACTCACCTCCGGAAGTAAAATAATTTATTGTTACTGCACCGGGCACATTAACCGTTTGAACCCGACGAGCCGGTATATCGGCTCACGTGTACATGTACCGCTTACCCGACGAGCCGGTTTACCGGCTTCAAGGTCACGTGTCAGAAACTTAATGTGCCTGTCGACAGGCATGGGTAGTTAATGGTCTTATATCGGGAGACATCAATAAAACTTTGAACACATGGTTGATCTGTCATTCTGCTCTTATTTACTCGATAGAGCTGAATAATTCCTCACATTTTCGAATATTTGATCACATTTTCAACAAATATGGCGTCGCCTATAGACAACGACGTAAATGTCGAATATGTTGGTCGACATAAATAGTATTTTTTTGTTAATGCTGGTTATCGGAACAATTCAGACTAGTGTAAAATGAAAAGGTAAAGCAAGAAAAATAAAAATAAAAGTAAGTTTAGGCGTTATATTGTGTTTTCTAACTTTCGGGTTGGCCCGGGTCAGCGGTACAGATGCACGTGGAATGGTCAGGGTTCATATGGTTGACCTCTTGCAGTAACTTATAACCAATAGCGAGCTTTGAGTCACCTCTGAAAGTGATATTGTTAATGCACCGGGCACATTGACATCTTGCGACAACTAACAACAAGATGAGTCTCGCCTTGTTGTAATTTATCAAAACAAGCTACTACTCACCTCCGTAAATGATATTGAGACAAACTACACGAGAGCTCGGAATGTACATCCATGTAGATTCCTGGGATGTACATCCATGTATATTCAACTCGATACGTTCGTGCGCCTCACACACTGTGTATGTGTGTACGTTGACATGCAAATTTTTAGCACGCGTAGATATAACGCGGGCGCTAACACATACGCAGAGTTACATCCATCTTACAGAGTTACATACATCTGGTTGACACGTTAGCGTGTAGAACCAATCTCTACTTCTCTACTTTAGGAACAATGAGGAATTTACATCGATGTACATGGATGTACATTCCAAGCTCTCGTGTAGTTTGCAACATTGTTAATGCACCGGGCACACTGAAATCTTGCGACAGCTTAGAACAAGATAAGACTCATCTGCGACAAGTCTGTGTATATTAAAAACAAATGGATCCTGACTCTTGTTTGATATAATTATTGTTGTACGTTATCGCTGGTGTAAGAATGACCAGCACATTATAATCAAATTAAAAACCCTAAATCTCATCTTTAAACCATTTGGGCCATGTTAGGACCGTCTATATCTACAATATACACATGGGTAGGCTACATAGTTGAACCAATCCTGACATCACCACAAACATCAAAGCAATAATGCGAAGGAAACGAGACGCTATGTACGTGACTGCCAGCGAAAGTCCTTTCTAGTTAAAACACTGTATCAGTAAACGTCAAGGGCTTCTCAACTACAAAACAAAAAGTCCTAGACATGCTAGAAGAGCTGTGTTGCAATCTTCAATGTGATGCCCTTTGCTTGCAGAAGACGCACAGATGAAGCAACCACCAGATCAGATGCAAATGACATCGAAGTAATGTCAGTCGAGCTTAAAACCACCAACTAACTCTGTCTTATCCATGACCCGAAACTCCCATGGAGATGGTGAAGAATAGTGCTTGCAGACAAAATTCAGAGTTGCAGAGTTTAACATATTCCAGATCTATCTGATGAAATAGCTGATGAATATCAGCAGCATAACGGCATGTTTGATGCTGGCCCTATTGCTGAATAAACATCAACCAAGGAAAAACATTGCATGCCCTCATTGGAATCAAGCGACATGTCAAAGAACAGGAGGAAGGCATGGCCAACAATTGACAAACTCACTTTCCTCTAATCTTAGTTATCAGTCTAATTCCAGACGAAGGTTAAACTACAATCAGGGAAAAGGTCTTAGCACGATTATCTGTGCATGTCATTGATTTCGCACGCCTTCCCCGTCCCCCGATCAATGTTGATCCGAACACGAGGATCATCTTTACATCCAACATTGAAACATAGGTTGGGAAGGGGAGTGTTAGGAGAGAAGAGTTCTTTATTGCCTTCTTTATTGCCTACGCATCCCTTACTGTAATTTCTAGTGTTTGAAACAGATGAATGCACCTGAAAAGACTCTAGTGTTCCAACGACATTTTCCCTGATTGTAGATTGTAATTGATGGTGTTGAGATCGTCCGACTAATATATAAAATTATTGTATCTATTAACGCAGATGACCTTTTATTTTACAATAGACATGTTGCCTATTAAAAATGATATCGCCTTAAAAATAAAATTATTCCATTATTTGCAGATACTGACGTCACCAATAACATCAAAGGTGAAAGATGATGCCCTGAATGTTTTTACAGAAGAGATCTCAAGACAAATAAAATTATCAACGGAACAAATGGAGAAACATATAAAATTATCAGAGGAACAAATGCAGAAACAGATAAAATCATCAACGGATCAGATGCAGAAAGGTATTAAAATGGTAACAAAACTTTGCGATCAAAGTAACATATATACACTGCAAAAAACAACGGTGTTAAATTTAACACAGAAGGTTGTGAATAGATGTCAACATAACATCTGAACACTTTCTTTAAAATTAATGTTTCAGGTATAGAGAGTATGCAAAGCCAGATAAAATCAGAAATAGGTGGCGATGGAGATGACCTACGACGAGTTGAAGGTAAGGGAAACAGAAACTATCTAAAGACAGATTAAGTCAGGTATGGATTGCGTGGGAGATAACCAACGACGAGTATCAGGTAAGAGACTCAGAAACTATCTAAAGACAGATTAAGTCAGGTATGGATTGCGTGGGAGATAACCAACGACGAGTTTAAGGTAAGAGACTCAGAAACTATCTAAAGACAGATTAAGTCAGGTATGGATTGCGTGGGAGATAACCAACGACGAGTTTAAGGTAAGAGACTCAGAAACTATGTAAAGCCAGATTAAGTCAGGTATGGATTGCGTGGGAGATAACCAACGACGAGTTGAAGGTAAGAGACTCAGAAACTATGTAAAGCCAGATTAAGTCAGGTATGGATTGCGTGGGAGATGACCAACGACGAGTTTAAGGTAAGAGACTCATGTTCATAACCCGGGGTGGCACTCAACCACAAGACCCCTATTTTACCAACCGTAACTCAAGACCACTATTTTTAAAGATATCTGAAACACCTTTGTCACGCAGATACCGAATATTTTTCAAATTTGATGTAATTGTTTTAGCCATTTTGACCCGGAAAGATCCAACTTTTTATGAATTGACCCCCTACATTCTATTTTGCATTTTGTCACTGAAAGACTCCTTTTTTGACCCAATATTGTCACCGAAATCCCTTTACTTCTGAGGTGCGCAGTGGTACTCATACGTCACTTTCATATGTGGGTGCCCCCCGATTCAACATTTTTGCTAAGAGTTTTTTTCCTTAAAAATTGGTTACTAGATTGACATTATAAAAAAGATATTCAAAATAAACGGTAAACGTGTTTGAGGAGACAACATAATCTGGTCATGAGATTAGGATTCACAATTTCTTTTCTAACGAAGAAAAGACTAACAGTAATTGAATACCGTCTGTTACCAAGTTGAGTTAGGAGTAGCGTCTGTTAGCATGATGCTTTTATTAGTCCTTCATGGGATAATACAGGTTTTAGCTTCACGCCTAGGCTTGGAGTTCTATGACTTTGTGATTTCTATCACTTTGACATGGTCCCATGTGTTCACCTTCAGATAAGCACACCGGATCCAACTTGCGGTGTTCGCCTTAGGGCCTGGTTCCACTATGTTCCCAATCTTCGCGTTGTACTTACATTGAGATGCATTGAGAGTATCAGGAAAGCATCATCATTGTATATTGAATTAGGACACGATGGCGATGTTATTCCGATGTCTTGAGGTTATTTTGATGCTTCAGAAGAACATTGCAAAAGTGTCGCCGAATCAACACCGCCCAGTATCGTGGAAGGACGTGCGATGCAGTTAAGAGATTAAGTATTCAAAGGGATTAAAATGAATCGAGAGCTGCCAAAAATGTGTACTGATTTTGTAACAGCATGATAATTTCATTTTAAATTAAATTACTTAACGTATTTCAAACCTAATATTATGCCTTTCTTGGAGTTCAAATACCCACCAAAATATTATTCTTAAGAATTAAAACATTAAATATGATAAATATTATAAATTAGGGGTGACAAGTGAATACTACGTATTTTGTTGGGAAAACCTGGGTTAATTAAGGCGAAATTTTATATTTGTAACTTCTCGGAAAAACTCTTTTAGAGCCACTGGCATTTGCTTAAAAGAAAATCTAAACGTTTCATATTGATGAGAAGATATTTTTCTTCTCAGAACTATACGTACAGCCACAAAATGTTTAAAGCAAATTGTTCTTGTTTATTAACTTATTGTTTCTGGTGAAATTTAGTGCATATTCACACACTCCTCATTCAATTGTAAAAGGAAAAAAGATAACAACTTGTTTATTATTCGTGTTTCATTGGGTATTAGAATGATCCTAACAGATTATGTGTATTATTAATACGGATCTTACACACAGCACATGTAATTCAATTTAAGTCCATCGCGGCATCAATTTCCCGTGAACCTTTCCCCAATCCAGATTTAAAGATTGACAAAGTTTGCACAACCTTTAAAAAATTTGTATCCAACTAAGCTGAACTTTTTGTCATATATATATATGATATACTTTATGTATGAATGTATTGAATGTTCGTAAATAAGCAGCTCCCTTTCAAGGAGGGGAAATATAAATACAATATTGGATAGATTGAGCCCATATTTATTGGTCGAGCTATGAATTGCAAAAATACTTGGCGAGACGCAGTCGATCCTAATATTTTAAAACTCATAGCGAGACCAATAAATATTGGGCGTAAATCATCCAATGTTATCATTATTATGCGTAATGTCCGATATTATCATGTATCGGACAGCTCAAAGCATGATAATGTCTAAAATTGGATTGCTCTCTATCCACAACTGAACGTTCATTCAATTTTCCCTCCTAAAAGAATTGAAAATTATGGAAGAAAGCTTAGGGATACCAGTGATTTCAACCAACTTAATGTTTGTAATAATAATAATAATAATAATAATAATACAACGGTGCTTATGAAGCGCCTAACACCGGAGTCTCTAAGCGCTATACAAACATCTAAACAGTTACATACAAAGATATAATATACAAAAATAAAGTTATACATGCATACATATACATACTAAGCAATGCATGAACATACTACAGTTATGAAACAAGGAACTATTTACCAAAAGCAAGTTTAAACAAATGTGTCTTAAGGTAAGATTTAAATTGATTGACAGTTTGACAGTTCTTTACATGAAGTGGCAGAGTATTCCAAAGGACAGCAGAAGCTTTTTGGAAAGAACAATCACCATAAGAAGCAGTAGCTGTTAATGAAGACACAATTTTAAATTGAGAAGCAGAACGTAAATTGCGAGATGGAATATACTTCTAGGCTTGTAGGTTCTTGTTTTCTACAATTCCTTATTACATTGATTTGTTGCATAGCTCGGGATCATTAATTTCCCAGCCACTCTTTTTTGGGGGGGTTTTATCACCGGCTGTACTTTGGTTTAAATGCCTAGGATTTAGAAATCGCTTTTACCATATTTAACGAAGTACTTATTGAATTTTTATTTTTCAGACAACATTCGAAAGTGGAGAGATAAGCTTGCAGATATCTATCTACGCGATCGAAACGAAGTTAGACTTGGAAGAGGAGGCCGTGATATAGGCTATTTAGAAGACCTGTTTGTAGATTTGATACTCGTTGAAGAAGAACGTCCGGGTTTAAAAAGACACGTGCAAGTATTAGAAGGGAGTAAGAAAGGGGCTGTTGGTTCTAAAACATATGTAGAAGTAAAAGGGATACAAGGTATAGATATAAGTACTAGAAACACAAGCAACAGGAGAAAGCTGGATTCATACCTTGATCTCTTTCAAATAAAAATAAAAAATAAACAAGCAAATCACTTATTGCTGTTTGGGGCAGCTGGTACTGGAAAAACAACGCAAATGAATAAGATTGCATTAGACTGGGCCGAGAATGTTGAAAACGATTCTAGATGTGATCCTTCAATAGATTTACTGAATGCTATCGAGCTGGTATTAGTACTTGATGTAAGTAGATTCAGTAACTGTCAAAACGTTGCTACTGCTCTTGCGGAAGAAGTACAAAGGCAACTCTTAGGTGACTCATGCGAAATACGTGATATGTGCCGTGTATTTGATCATTTGGGATATAAATGTCTTGTTATTTTTGATGGCTTTGATGAACTACCTAATGGTGTTGAAAAACATGCTTTAAATTGTCCATATGTACGAAGCCTGTTCGCTATCACTACTACTAGACCACATGTAATGGATAAATTCTGTAGAAAACACAAAGGATATGTCCAAATACAGGTGTCTGGATTTTCTGTTGAAAATATAGCTAAGTACATCACAAAGTACCTTGAATTTTGGGATGTACAATACCTTGCCCCCTCCTTAATTGAAAAAGTGGAGACAAATCTATTGCTTCAAAGCTTGTCATCATTTCCCATTTTGCTGGCAATGATATGTCTTGTTTGGAAAGAAACCAATGAATCTGATATCACTTTTCTAAGTATGACAAGTTTGTACAAAGAAGTAATGACCAAACAGTATTTTAACAAACTATTTGAAGAAAGAGAACAGCTTCCAGACGAAGAAATAGAAGATATGATTGTGTCATTAGGTAAACATTCTCTAGAAGCTTTACTTAAAAATAACATTATTATGCAGTCAGCAGTATTTGAAAGAAGTATTTTGAACAAAGCGCTGAAGATCGGACTGGTAACAGAAGATGAGGGGGGTCTACCCGGTCAAACATGTGTCCGCTTTATACACAAAACGTTTCAGGAGTATTGTGCTGCTGTATATTGGTGCAGTTTGATTGGCCAAGAAAAAGATAAAAAAAAGTTCCAAGAATACCTCATCAGAATTGATTCAAAGTTAGTTAATCAAATGGAATATGTATTGCGCTTCTGCTGTGGGTTAAGCATTGAGGCAGCTGTGGTCATTTTTAGGCATATCCTCTCCATAGAGAAGACCTCGAAAAATCCCTGGCGAATTCCACTCTTAATGCTCTATGAAATTGAGGTAACACACGAAACATCTCTATTACACCAATACAATTTTTACGAAGACTTAGAGTCCCTGTATGAAGCTACGAAAATAAATGCATCGGATACAGATCTGTTGGCAGCCATCCGGTATTTCACAAAAACCGAACATAAAATGTCAAAACCGTGTTTTCAAAATGTAACACAATTCAAAAGTCAATACGAAAAGGCAGAACAACACCAAATAGTACAAATATTGAACACTATGCCTTCCTTAGAGAAAGTAACGATTAGCATGAAGACACTTCACATAGAACAAAACTTGATTGTGAAATCACCAGCAAAATTGTCTAGTTTATATTTGTCAGTTCTTGAACCTGTTGATCGAAAATGTCTAACTGCATTTTTACAATATATGCCCGCACTAGAAACATTAGATTTAGAAACTGTTGAAATTGTTGACGATATTCGTTACAAAAATAATGATACCCATTTAAATAGAAGTATATCAGCCCTAAATATATTCCCTACCAATGCCCAAAGTATGTTCAATATTAATGTTGGAACGCTGTTAGAGCTTCTAAATTGTATGCCTGCATTATCAAAATTGGTACTTTTTAAACCTAGCCTAACTGATGAATTGTCTGACCATAAATTAACATGTAACTTGGAAGACGTGAATATCACTTTGAAAGAGTTTACATCGATAGGCAATCTGGCTGACAGAGAATACAATGTTGATATATCACTGCTACTCAGATTCCTTGGCTGCATATCTTCACTTACAAAGGTGCAACTACAAGATGTTCAGTTAACAGGTAAATTTGATGACCCCAATGTCACTTTGAGTGAATCACTGAAAGAGTTAGTATTGGGAGGCAATCTCCCTGACAGAGAATACAATGTTGATATATCACTACTACTAAGATTCCTTGGATGCATGCCCGCACTTACAAAGGTGAAACTATGGGATACTCAATTAACAGGTAAATTGGATGACCACAATGTCACTTTGAGTGAATCACTGAAAGAGTTAGTATTGGGAGGCAATCTCCCTGAGAGAGAATACCAAGTTGGTATAGCACTACTACTCAGAGAATACAATGTTGATATATCATTACTACTCAGATTCCTTGGTTGCATGCCTGCACTATCAAAGGTGACACTACAAGATGTTCAGTTGATAGGTAAATTGGAAGACACCAATGTCACTTTAAGTAAATCACTGAAAGAGATTATATTGGGATGCAATCTCCCTGACAGAGAATACAATGTTGATATATCATTACTACTCAGTTTCCTTGGTTGCATGCCTACACTTACAACGGTGCAACTATGGGATGTTCAGTTAGCAGGTAAATTGGAAGACATCAATGTCGCTTTGAGTGAATCACTGAAAGAGTTTGTAATGCAAGGCGTTCTCCCTGACAGAGAATATAATGTTGATATATCACTGCTACTCAGTTTCCTTGGTTGCATGCCTACACTTACAACGGTGCAACTATGGGATGTTCAGTTAGCAGGTAAATTGGAAGACATCAATGTCGCTTTAAGTGAATCACTGAAAGAGTTTGAAATGCAAGGCGTTCTCCCTGACAGAGAATATAATGTTGATATATCACTGCTACTCAGATTCCTTGGTTGTATGCCTGCACTTACAAAGGTGCTACTAGGGAGTGTTCAGTTAGAAGGTAAATTGGAAGACATCAATATCGCTTTGAGGAAATCACTGAAAGAGTTTGAATTGGGAGGAATTCTCCCTGACAGAGAATACAATGTTGATTTATCACTACTACTCAGATTCCTTGGATGCATGCCTGCACTTACAAAGGTGACTCTACAAGATGTTCAGCTAACAGGTAAATTGGAAGACACCAATGTCACTTTGAGTGAATCATTGAAAGAGTTTGTATTGATAGGCGATCTCCCTGACAGTGAATACAATGTTGCTATATCACTACTACTCAGATTCCTTGGTTGTATGCCTGCACTTACAAAGGTGGCTTTACAAGATGTTCAGCTAACAGGTAAATTGGAAGACACCAATGTCACTTTGAGTGAATCACTGAAAGAGTTTGTAATGCAAGGCGTTCTCCCTGACAGAGAATATAATGTTGATATATCACTGCTACTCAGATTCCTTGGTTGTATGCCTGCACTTACAAAGGTGCAACTAGGGAGTGTTCAGTTAGCAGGTAAATTGGAAGACATCAATATCGCTTTGAGGAAATCACTGAAAGAGTTTGTATTGGGAGGAATTCTCCCTGACAGAGAATACAATGTAGATTTATCACTACTACTCAGATTCCTTGGTTGTATGCCTGCACTTACAAAGGTGGCTCTACAAGATGTTCAGCTAACAGGTAAATTGGAAGACACCAATGTCACTTTGAGTGAATCACTGAAAGAGTTTGTAATGAAAGGCCATCTCCCTGACAGAGAATACAATGTTGATATATCATTACTACTCAGTTTCCTTGGTTGCATGCCTACACTTACAATGGTGCAACTATGGAATGTTCAGTTAACAGGTAAATTGGAAGACACCAATGTCACTTTGAGTGAAGCACTGAAAAAGTTTGGTTTGGCAGGTTTTTTTCCAAACAGACATTACAGTGTAAATACCTCTCAGCTGGCTAGGTTCCTTGGCTGCATGCCTTCGCTCACAAAAGTGATACTACAAGATGTTCAGTTAATTGGCGAATTGGACGACCCTCTTGTTGCCTTAAGTGAATCGCTGACAGAGTGTGGATTGGTAGGTAAACTTTCAAGAACAGATTACAGTGTAAATTCCTCTCAACTGGTTAGATTCCTTGGCTGCATGCCGAGTCTCACAAAGCTGATGCTTCAAAATGCACAGTTAACTGGTGAATTTGATCACAAAAGTGTTACTTTGAATAAATCGCTTACAGTTTATATCGGTTTTTGCTTTCTTTGATAATAAAAGGTTCAAGTTAGGTTACCCACAAGATTTCTACGTTACCTATCTCTATGCATACAATTATCTCAAGCAAGATATCATATCTTTACACATGGGAAATTGTCCGATTGAATTGGGTTTCATTTGAACGAAACTGGGGAAAACCACTGATATCAGTTTGAATTCATGGTGGATTACTTCTGTTATAAAATACATTTTCATTGTAATCTTCCAAACAGAGATTACAATGTAACTACTTCTGAGCTATATAGATTCATTAGATGCATGCCGTCTCTCACAAAATTGATACAATAGGATGCACATTTAACTGGTGAATTCGATCCCAAATGCCTTACTTTGAGCGAATCGCTTAGTGTTTAGTGGTGTTTGCTTTCCCTGATAAAAAGGTTCTTACATATCTCTACGAATGCAAATATGTTTCACTTGAAGCACATGTAACTGATGAATCGGATGTCATTAAAATTAAATTGAGGAAAACAACTGAAATCAGAGTGAATCCCTGGTTATTTCCTCTCAAAAGAATACAATTTCATTGTATCATAACTTCAGAGGTTTCTTCTGCAATAACTGCACTTAAGACATTTGTAATCATTGACACATTGTATATTATCATGCATTGTAACATATTTTGTACATTTATGTGTGTCAACTATTTGAAAATCCCATTTTGTAAATTACAAACATATGCCATTAATTTGTATCACATTGATTTTTAGCGTAGTTTCAGCATGGTTTCAGTCCTGATCAGACTAATCACATAACATTTAGTTTGTCTGAACTAAACCATTTAATGAGTGTATTGTTTGATGATATGATACAGTGAATGTATTCTAAATAACCTCATTTCAGACGGATATTTTTCAAAAATTTCCATATTGTGAATGGGTTTGTGCAATTGTTTTTATACAGGTGCAATGTCGAAATGTGTGTGATACATGGCCAATATTAGTATTACATTTGAACCTTATTGTGTGCTACATGACCTGTATTAGTTTAACATTTGGACCATATATCAGGAAAAATTTTGCGGTTGTTTTTCCATATGTCCATTAAAAGTAAAAACTTTTAAATGTCTTTAAACACAAAAGCTATGTATATCGAAGTTGGTATATCCTTTTTAAGATACAAACTTTGTTCTTATATTAATGAATGTTTATGAATTGAGCCTCGCTGTATATATGACTACTATTATTCTATTTAAATGAGTTGGTACTGTCGTGTAAACTTGTTTATAAATTACACAGAAGTTAACAATTAAAACATGATAATTCTCACCTTAAGTGAGATGGTACTGTCGTGTAAGCTAGTTTATAAATTGCACAGAAATTGACAATTAAAACTTGATAATTCTCACCTTAAGTTTGATGTCAGATGTATTAACAAAACCGTTTGTAACGCAATAAGAACAATCCTTGTTTTTTTCCTGACGATAGAATTATTAGAATTTCAGATTTTCTAAATTCCATTTTTTTCGTAAAATATGGTTAGACTTTGGTTCTAAAGTAAGTTATATAGGTTAGATATATGGTTTGGGTTGGGTTTAGGATTAGCAAAAGGTTTAGAAATATTAAGCGATGGGGTTTTGGTTAAAATTTAGGGTCAGGTTACCGAAATTTTATAAGTCAATTAATAGTCATCGGAAAAAACAGGGATTCTTTTCGTTGCGTCGGCAACGTTAAATGTTTAATAGATATGTTTGTAAAATGTGCGCAATTAAAACGATTGCACTTTACGTATGAATTAAAAAATAACCACGTCATACGTTTAATGTCAGGTGTGCTACCTACACCTGTATAGTAATTGGACATATAAGATATTATCTAATTTACAAAAGTGTTTACTTTGTTTTGAATGTACTCATAAAGTTGCACACTCTGTGCCGGAAATCTGTTTTATGCTGCATTGAATATTGGTAACCTTTACTTGAAAACACATTTTCAACATCAAAATTTAGCTTAGATGGTCATTCATTCAAGCTGAATAATGTTTATATATTTTATATTTAAGATATATTAAACGTACTCTAATTTACTGAGTGTAAATCAAGTGTAAATCAAGTTTTCAATTTTCTAGAAATGCACAGTTTATATATTTGTTAGTATTTGCGGCAGTTGTTACTTAGATTAAATATATTCCTTTGCTTTCCGGCGTTTTGTTAAGTTTCCAATTTCAGCTTTTAATTTTATGGGCAATTTCTGAGCCCCCTATATATTACTATGTAAAATTAACTATGGTTACCATAATTAGACACATTTTCACATAACGGGTCATAATTAAGCCGTAAAATTTCATATCGGGTATGAGAAATATATGAGTAACAATTTGGTACCAAAATCTCAAAAGGTTTTAAAATAGTTTAGGCAATCGGACCATGTCCTTTGACAATAACTTTTTATTTTTGTTTATTCATCTTACTAGAAGATACAAAAATAGAAGAAGATTCATGTAGCAGACGTTACCTCAGTAATTTATTGTCTGACAATACACAAAGAGTATTTAAATCAGTTCCTTTGTTATATACATTTATGAAGTAAACATATTTGACAATAGCGAGGTTGTAATCTCAAGACCTTGGTGCCAAAAAGCCGTATTTATATTTTAAACTTTTGAGAACAGACGAACAGAAGATGTTATTATTTAATGGCATTTTCCAGCTAAAAGATTTAATACACATTTTTTAAAATAGTTAAAACTATTCCAGATATGATAACAAACCTTTTAAAAGACTTGTGTCCCTCAAAATCTAAAAAAATTGGATCAATTTGAACTTGATCAAAATGTGTCAATTTGTCCAGAAACGTAGATTCGACCTTGTATCACTAAGCCCTCGATTATTAAAGACTTTCCCAAGGTATTTCTGATTATACAGGGTGTCCTAGAAGAAAGGAAACCGAGATTTGCGCCCTCTGTTCTTGGAAACGGTTGAATGATTTGGAGTACTGTTTTGCTAGATTAATACAATAGAAAGTCCTCTTTACAACAATACCAAATATTCCATCGTTGTTAACCTGGTTGAGTAATTACGACCAATTTTATGAATTGTGCATTTTATGCCTTTGTACCACTTTTGGTAGAGTTAACTTCTTGATGTCTCTTGGTGCCATTTGGTGGAAATTTGATAACTTTGCTGTTAAGCAGGGATATAAGTGACTAAACGTTTAACGACCTGAAGAAGTGACAGAAAGGCCTGAAAATTGAGTAAAATCGTCCAAAACTAAGCTGAGAATAAATAAAACAGCGTAAATTTTGACGGGCCTGAATTCGTACATCCATGTGTTAAGGTAGCCCAACAGGAAATCTCTCTTCGATAATAAACGCAACTTCATGAAGGCTACGTATCTGTTCTCATTCAACAAGTGACAAAGAAAACATTTAAACGATGAACTGCATCTTGAAATGCTATTAGCTGGTTTAAATAAAGCATGCACTAACAAAAATACGATATCAAGCTGATGAATGGTTTGAAATTCAATTTTGGGATTGGATTTTCCATAGCTCAAATAGAAAGCAACTTAATCATGAAATCTCCTTTAAAAACGTTCCTGTGTTCAGTTGCACTCTCTGAGTTTAATATTCTAAATCTAGGAACAATCCGATATTCAGTCATCCAAAAAAGAGTCTTAAAGGAGTCCTTGCAACACGGCTTAAACTCAAGCACGTCATGAGCAAGAAGTTAACGCTGTTCTACCAAAAAGTCTCAAACATGAGAAGCAAATTAAAGTCTGAGTTTGTATGAAATCTATAACAACATGAGAAGCAAATTGAAGTCAGAGTTTGTATGAAATCTATGACCACATGAGAAGCAAATTTAAGTCCCAGGAGTGGTCACTCGAAGAAAAACGTGGTATGCATGCTCGTCAGAGCACCTAAAAATCGGACCCTTCATGTACAGAAAATTCAAACCCTTAATGGCATAAAATATTAAAATCATACCTTTAAATGTCGTAATCATGGTAATGGCGTAATGGACATTAGACCCCTTAAAGGTGTGTGTTCCGATCACTTTCACTCACAAAAATTAATTGGAGATTGTGATACCACATAAAAGCGCATATTTTTCTCATAACCCCTGTAAAATGTCGCGACCATATGTTTTATTAAAGAGATATGGTCAAAAAGTGATGAATAACTGAAATATTTTGTTAACAAAAATAAATATCCTAGATGTTTCTATGGACCACACTCAGGATTTGGTTGCAAATGAAACTTTACAATTGCATTATGTTGGAGATGATCGTTCATTCAAATATGAAAAACGTGTATGTTAAATTTGTCACCAAATCGGAATACCTACCTTTAATGGAGTAACACACTAAAATGGACCCTCAACGGCTTAATGCACTTATTTCTGCCACACAAAATATGAAAATAATACATTGGAAGTCTTTTCTGTTGTATTTCTTTGAATTTTAGAATAGCTGGCTAAAACGTGACTCTAAAGTCGAAGATATCGTAAAAAGGCGACTCTTAATGTCAAAAGTTACTCTGAAAAGGCACCCCTTTTTTAAAGGACGTCGACGACGCGAACGGGACAAAATCGGACCCTTTTTGGACGGGTTTTTCTGACGAGCATGCGCACCACTTTTTTAACCGAGCACCCCCGGATTTCAGTCAGAGCTTGTATGTATTGTGTAGTTCAAAATTTGAAATAAGGTGTTCAAAAATACAAATCTGGATCTAAGTTAGTTGTATAATATATGCATCATTTTTCTGAAAATAAATGGCAAATAAAGAATATTGTTTTCATGAAACAAACGTTTGTTTCCATTGTGTCTTTTACGTTTTGATGAAGGTGGTGTAAAACCATATCGAGAATAACCAAACCATGGTTCAAAGGTTCGTGTCTTCCAATTTTGTTCAGTTTAGGGTGAAAACATAGTCGGCCTCAAAACTAAATTTTCGCTACCAAGCATTTGGTCGTGACGTCAAAATGACGAGTGACTCCAAATAAAATAACTTTAACACCGAGTTGAGGCCAAATAAAATGTTGCGTTACATTGCACAAATATATTAAATTGCCATATATATTACCTGGCCGTCAAAGGACAAGTTATCTGTCATACATCAAGAACACTCTAGGGCACATGGATCGTTGTCTACAGACAGCCATCATCACTGCACTGGCATCTGATCGAAAAGCTTGGAGAAATCTTGTAGTCGCCTGCTCTGCAGTCGAATGATGATGATGATGATAATGATACATTGCACCAAATGTTTGTTACCAGTTCATACTTTAAATTCGATGGCAAATATTTGGTGACGTCACGACCAAATATTTGGTAGCGAAAATTTTGTTTGGAGGCCGGCGATGTTTTCAGTATTGTTAACTTAACTGCAGCACCATGGTACCCAAAATTCTCGCATTTAAACACCACAATATGTCGGGCTGTTAACTTATGTAATTGCCTAAATAGTAGTTGCGCTTATTTTGGCGCAAAAACAATTGAGATCGACCACGTTGTTTTCGAGCTAATCAGCAAAAAAATGATTTTCCCCCAAAACCACCTCGGAGAATTTTTTTTTCAAATTTGATCAATATATTCATGATTTCCTAATTATTTAGTTATAAGTATCGACATATCGTCACCCTAATAAAATAATGGCATAAGCAACAAAATGGCGAAATTGAGATTATTGAATAAATCAGTTCCTTAGACTAAGAGGCACCTACTGTGAGCATTGTTGAAAAAAATGCGACTTTGAAAATCTGCTAATTAACCAAACTGAAAAATAATGGCCTATCTGACGCTTGTCAGATCTGCCATTTTACCATAAATTGGCTTATCTAACACTTATGGTTACTTCGGCCATTTTCATTGCTCAATTGTACCACACGTAACAGCTTGATTCAGTTCAGTAGATCCAAAACAAACAAGGTCAGTACAATAGCTATTGATTAATCATACATTGTTGAGTTTTGATCACGTAACCCGGGAACAGAGAAAATCGGGAATTGAAACTGACTGGTTGAATAGTGCCTCGGCGGGATTATTGCTACAATCATCCCCTGATTATTGTGATGCACCATGCTACGTCACAAAATAACCTTCATTATGCACATACTAGGGTTGTTCCTATTGTTATATGCGCGTTAATCTGAAGTTGTTTACGACATTCCGCCAAATGATGCACATCTTTTTTACAGTCGTTGCGTTGTCACTAACATGCTAACACTAGTGAAGCGTTTGATTTGTACGGGTTGAATGGCGAGTATACAAATTCGAGTAATAGATCCGTCCATTGGCTCGGAATAGAAGTCACGGCCCTGGTTTCTTGGACAGTCATGCCAGTTACAGAGATAATGCAATCATAATTGATTACGATACTGAATTTGATTTGATTTGATTTCATTCAGGAATATAGCACATGTATACAAAACATACATTATACAGAATTAACTGAAAAATATTACATTACAATTACATACATCTTATAGAAAATAATACAGCACACAAGT
>JXSR01S026065.1:14926-28816 GCA_000969725.1 Ophiothrix spiculata
TACTCCAATGGGCACAGCTATTCCAACTTGTACTGAATTTAGCATAGCCTTTTTTAAATTAAGAAGTTCGATTTGCCAAAAGAGAAATCAGACAGGCAATTTTTGTAATTTTTTTTGCTCCGAAATCATAAAGGAATCGACATCTGTTTTAAAGGTTTTGATGAAGGAATGCTGAATGTTGTTACTATAGACAATAAGAGGAAATTTTAGGATAAGCTGATCATTTAGAGAATGTTTTGCTCTAAGCAGAAATTATCTCATAAACTTAAAGTAATTTTTAGACGAACAAAGGAATTTTTATAGGGGAATCTGGATACACTGCCATCTTGTGTCGCTCATGGAGCAGTGTTATTTTACTTCCGGATATATTCAGAGTTTGGCCCGATAGCCAGACAGATCACATATCTTCACTTGACACATATACAGCGTGTGCATTTTGCTTCATGCTCAAACCGTGTCTGCATTTCAAGAAGCATGTACTTGGGACTTGCTGTGATCAAAGTACGCCAAATTTCCAGCTAATCCCTTGTGAAGACTCTCAAAGTGAGGCATTCGTAAAATGCTGTTGGTACAATAACTCGCCCTCCATGAGCGACAATCCAAGATGGCTGCCGTCCCATAGGATTTACACGGCGGTGAAATCAAAATGGCGGCGAGTACCAATTCCCCTTTTTAAAATCTTTGAGAAGAACACAACATTGTTGCTTGCTATATCTGGTATGTTACATGTGATAGGCCTACAATTTGCAGTAAGAAATGAGACAAACTCAATCAGCTATATTTCCAAGTTTTAAAGCTTTCTTTTATTCACACATTGTTTTCTTCAGAACAAAATGCCCATATTTTATATTTGATATCCATTACATATTCAATTCATCAGAAAATTACCATTAATAATATTCATTTATTTATAACGTTTTGGGAAAGCCTGGCTAATCTTAATAGTACATAAGCAGCATAAGCATTAAATTGAAGAGGTACCTCCAGAGCATAAAAGACAGAATTGAGGAAAGAATCGATTTTACATGTAGGAGGAAACCAAAGTGTTTGGAGAAAATCTGCAAGAAAAGAGTATGGATTGATAACAAAATTCATGTTAAACTTTGGTCTGACAAGGGATCAAATCATCAATACATTATGACTCCATACCAAAGTTTGCAAACTCTGAACTTTATGCTCACACACCAGTATTGTAACTATACAGGTAGCAAAAAAATGTTATTTGTCCATTCAGACTACCATGCAGCTTTGTCGTCTTTGGCTAGGGTAAAAAACATCTTGGTTATTCACAAGAAGTCTAGAATTTAATAAAAAGTTCACCAAAAGTTCACCAAATGCTGTTACAATCAGCATGTCAAGGTGGTTGATTTATCAGCTAGCTGCAACATTACCATGACTTGGTCGAGTCTGTGCACAATAACATTTAGACTTAATTTCGAAGCCAACTGTGGCAGTCTGTAATCAGCATTAAGCTCAAAAAAGTGCCACATGAAATGCGACATCTAGACAAACACATGATGTATCATGATCAGATGTTGAGTATATTCAACATCTTACTGCATTAATAGCCAGTAATCAGATGTTAATATCTTTGTTTTGATCAGTTACTTTATTTGTAATTTGGTTTGAACCAGTTCCAAACTATCCAAAATGACCACAGAGTGATATATCATAATCACAAATTGTGACACAATTAAGGGGGGCCTATTATTGTTTCAAATAAATTTCGGACATGAACATGATTTCTGAACGCAGCCACTGCGTATCCACTAGTTGTGACAAGAACCGGACACCGGGAAGTACGCAACACCTGATCAAATATTGTGTATATTCACCGTCCACTGCATCAATAGCCAGTAATCAGATGTGTAATATCTTGGTTTTGATCAGTTACTTTATTTGAAATTTGGTTTGAACCAGTTCCAAACTATCCAAAATGACCACAGAGTGATATATCATAATCACAAATTGTGACACAATCAAGGGAAGTAATTCACATGTTGGCAACTCAAAATCAACATTTCCTACATCCGGCTCTTTCCCCTTGATCATGTCACAATTATGTTGGGTTTTTTTAAACTTTTGTTTTAATTCTTAATGTGATGAATGCATGCAAGAGGAAGCCATATTGACCACATCATTTGGACAAAACAAAAGCATTTAGATCTGTTTAAGCGTCACACTGAACCAGTACAACCAACTATGGATCAATACACGTACGTGCGCTGCTTTTGAACTGTCAAGGCATGTTTTCACGTACAATAAGACTTACACACATTTGTCAGTTTAACTAATATTTAACTGTCTTATTAATTCATATTTATTAGTTTATTGATTAGCATACAATGTGTTATTTTATACACAATTCCATAATGAAAATGTTTATAAAGTATTTAAGTAAGACACCATTATTCACAGGCCACTAGCCAATGCTTTGTAGCATATTGATTTCACCTTTATTCAGCTTTTAGTTTATTAATAATTTGTACTGTAGCAATTCACAGAATTGCCAGAGTAAAAAATAATCATATACTACCGTCAAGTGGTGAGTGATATAATATTCACAGGCCAATACTCAACACTCTGTGATATCAAAATAAATTCAGATGCATTTTCATCAATATATATATAGATATTCTAGTTAATACAAACATGGATATATTATTTAGTTTCACACTTTCACTACAAAAGCAGCATTTTGTAATGGCAATAATATTACAGTAAATTTTAATATATTCGGCTTGTATAGATATTATGATGCAAACACGAATTCTCCACTGTAGTATTTTCTCCATAAAGCAGTATTTGAAACTAGTAAGTTACCAAAAGAACTATTTATTACCAATATTTTTATCTTCTATTCAAAATAACTGTTTTTAGATATCTGAATTTGACCCTATTAAAAATGACAAAAAAGTATCAATTCATCATTTAATGCAAAAAAAAAAGGTTTAAACTGAAAAACTGCAGGTTTTGATAAATTTGCAATTACAGACTATAGATGTAGTGTGTAGTCTTAAGTCAGTGTATCTTTAATTGGGTCTTCAGAACCATATCAGAGCCTACTGTAAAATTCCAAAGAACGGTCAGAGCTACAAAATTTTCAATTTTTTGATCAATTTCTGTATTATTTGGCCCAAAAAATGTTGTAGTTTTCCACAAACGAGATCTGAAGATCTGAATCATGCTGGAAATTGGGGCCTAATGAGGGGAGAAGACTGGAGACCTGAAAAGGGGAATCTTGACTGCTGGACGTAATGTAGCTTACTCATATGTACGAATGCCTATCCAAGTCAGTCATATAAAACAGTCATATGGCAGACATTCTTTTACCTTCTTGTGACAAGGTGTATTATTAATCTAAAACATGGCAGCCATTGTAGATGCTAATTTCATGCATTCAAATGACAAATTTGTGTGTGGGATATCCTTATCTTCTAATATTAGGTTACATGTTGACCTTTTAGACATCCAGAAGGCATCTTGCTAACTAAATGATCAACTATAATTACAATACTGTAATACTGTATGGTTGGAAGCAAAGATAGAAACAGGACAAACATAATTTGGCAAGATCGATTAATCGTTGATGATGTTATTAAAATGGATGAGTACCATAAAATTGGTATCTCCAAGAACAAACTGATAACACAAAGTTATTTCCACATAAATCATTGAATTACACAAAAACAAAGCAATACAAAGTTTCTATTCTCAAAGACTTTGTGTTTGTGGGGTTAAGGAAATATATGGAATAGGCTGCTTTGCAAATACATAGGCTGTGTGCAATGCAGAAGCAGGTGCAAGTCTCTTTTTTCAGTGGACCAAGAGCACTAGGTGGACTGGTGTTATTTATCTGTGGTGTTCATCAACAGCAAATTTCAAAAAAAATTATTTATCATATAAATAAGATTAATATCAAAAGAAAATTGATTTTTTAGTATCGCAACGTTTTTATAAGTTGCCGTTAGTTCCACAGACCTATATACATAGTATAGCGAATATACACAATCCCAATACGTGCAGAAATACGGTAACATTCCGACAAGTAGAAAATAGTAATATTCCGATCATTCTAACGTACCGAAAGTTAATAAACCCCCGAAGTTGGTGATCGATGAATATTCATTTCTTAGAAATAATTAATATTCATATATCTCGCCAAGTTCGCATCTCATTAAAGTGGTGTCCAGCGGATAAATATCTAGGGGTGTGCAACGAGAGATTTTTTATCTCACAAAAATGTAACACTTTTGCCGTGACATTTTAAGTTGCCGTGACACAGCGTCTCACGCAATAATTTGCGGGAATTTGAAAAAGTAAAGTAGCAACTATAAAGTAGCAGCTCGGTATATACTTTATATAGCAGAAGAGAGAAACAAAGAAGATGGAGACTCCTGCCAAGAAAAGACGCAAAGAAATGACTGAAAGGTAAATATAAGAAAAATTCTAGAACATTTCAGAACATTGAACGGGCAACATGGGGGTTTTGGGTATGTCAGGCGCTATTGCGATGTAGCACGAAACGATCACTTTTTTCTTTTTCTTTTATTTCGATACGCCTGATTTCCATAAGTTTTAAAGTGGTACGGTTAAAATTATTTTATCACATTTCTACATCACATTTGACCGAAATAAAAGCATTTATACTTCGAGAATAAGAATTCTGTGGTGTTTTTCCTTTCTGACATGACGTACACGATTTATCATGATTGACCAAAGAATGACCTTTTCGTACTCATTTCAAACCTACAATCGAGGTCAACAAATGTTTCGCGTCAGAATCACACGTCAGAATCAAAGTCTAAATATCAAAATTATACACATTTATGGATTTTTATTCCTAGCTCATTGTTGTAAACTGGTTGCTCTGGTTAATATTTCTCCCGGAGCACATTTCGAAGTCAGCCAAATCGACAGATGACGGGACATCATGATTGACAACACGGTAAGTTTGTTGTTGTTTTATTCAATGTGTTGAACATTGTCATTGTGAAGCTTACATGTACATGTAACAGCAGGCTTTTACATGTGTAATATTAAAAATGGCGAGCACACCAAATTCAGCATCATTTTACAATGATCAATACATTCGAAATTTTTTCTGCAAATCGTTAATATTATAAAACGAAACGATACAGTCTCTGACTCTGATTGCACTCCGGCATTGCACGCAGTTTGGTCAATTTTTCATGCGTCCAATTCACGATGCCCGTATAAAGTGTGCATTGGACTGCAATCAAAATTTACAGCAAGTGCATTGATTTTGTCTCATTTTGCGAGCATTATGGAATGCAAATTTATTAATCGGACAACAGAAAAATAATATCGCATCTTTTGTGAAAAGAAATAAGGCCTATTGTTGTTTGATTTAATTCGTGAATGCGTGATTATAGCAAGTACGCAGTGATCCCTGACGCGAGCGTATATTTTCAAGGTTTTTTAGTTCGCGTGTACGCACAAGGCTCTGAGTACGCGTTCACGAATTAAATCCAACAACTATAGGCTTTAATATGACTATCAAAATCAAAAACTTCTCTAAACTAATTAAATAATCACCCGACAAAAACAATGAAACATTAATACGCAATCAACGCCCACAACGTCAAAGGCAACGCAAATCGAAACGCAATTAACAAGCGCAGTGGCACTCTGCGTACTTTAATTCTTGCCTTCTGATTGGCTATGATTTGACACACGCAGCACACGCGGAGTGTATGAATGTTGTTCAAAGTATAGGATTGACAAGGAATTTTTATGGGGGAACCAGTTTTTTCCACCTTGTGTCGCTTATGGAGCAGAGTTGTTGTACCTCCTGATATATTCAGAGTTAGCCCAGATATTCAAGCAGATCGTGTAAATATACACTCGACATTTAGGCCTATACACAGCGCTGCCTATACAGCAAGTGTATTTTGTTTCAAGCATGCGCAAAGTGTATGTGTCTGTGTTTCAAGTAGCGTGTATTGCGAATTGCTATGATCAAAGAACGCCAATTGTCCTGCTAATCCATTGCAAAGACTCTCGAACTGAGGAACGTGTAGCCGTAAAATACCATGTACCGTACAAAATAACTTCCCCTCCAATCCAATCATGAGCGACAATCCAAGATGGCCGTCTCCCCATAGAATTAACACGGTGGTTAAATCAAAATGGCGGAGAATGACGGTACCCCTGTAAAATTCCTTGAGGATTGATTATATTCATACACTCCGCATGTTACCTAGCCAATGAGAACGTAAGAAAAAAAAAGTATGTGGAATGCAGTTGATCTTTAAGCACTGCACTTGTTGCATCCCAGTTTGCGTGTCAGACGTTTAGTCAGTAGCGTAACAGGCGGGGGTCAAGGGGGGCAGATCGCCCCCTCTGACGACTATGACCGGGATGAAATTGGCAGAAAATCTTGCTTAATCAGCCCGTTTTTACCCTCTCAGCGGGAAACTCCAGCCTTAGACCGGGAAAATAAAGCTCAAACTGGTTAACCGGGCTGTTGACCCCCATGACAAGCGACCTCTGTTACGCGCCTGCGTTTAGTGCATGTATGGATGTTTCATTGTTTTTGTCAGGTGATAATAAATAAATGAGCATTTTATACTTGAGTGAGATGAGACAGAATCAATGCACTTGCGGTCAATTTAGATGCATCCAATTCATGAAGCCCGTAGGGGCCGCGTGCATTGGACAGAAATTAAAATTAACTGCAAGTGCACTGATTTTACCTCATTTTAATTCCGGATTTTAATAGCATAGGCCTAATGGATTGCAAATTTATTAATGAGACCTGTAGGAGTCGAGTGCATTGGCTATCTATCAAAATTTACTGTAAGTGCATTGATTTTGTCTAATTTTATGAGCTTAATGCAATGCAAATTTATAATTTTCTATTTTTAGATCACCTCTGACCCCTGTTCGAATTTTGATTTTTATTTTGCTCAGTGTCGTATTATTTGGCCAATTTCAATGACAAAGGTGTGAAAATGCCCAGGATATCTTGGCTGCATCAAATGATTTTTTTTAATGAGATATTTTTCAAGAATCACTTTTTTTTTAAACCCTTTTTTCATAACCGGTATTTCTGTAACCTAACCATGTGTGCTGACTACATATTCTGACCACCTATTCTGAACATTTGTCATATGCACCTGCGTAGAGTTTGGCATCATACCGTCTTGAAATTCTTAATCACATAATCACAGGGCTGCAACGATTAAACAAGTGATCAGAACAAGTCGTAATGTGAGTGCAAGAAAGTCGTAACTGATATATTTGTCAACATTGAGATTTTGATGGAATCTTAAAATATGTGTTATTTGGGATATTTTCTCAAAGTTTTTAATAAAAATCATGTAATAATTAAAATAAAATGGCGTATCTGCATGACTGATTTTCCGTTTAACACTTACTGCGCCAAGCTATTGCCACTACTCAGTTTCATGAATAGCTGCCATTTGTAAATTGCTGTTCTGTTTTCTAATTATTAAGTTTTTCAAAAAGATTTAATTATAAAATAATGATCTTATTGATTTTTTGACTTTCCAGTATTCTTATTTGATAATATAATACACTTTTTGTAAAATAATTATATTTTCTAGTAAGCAAATTATTCAAATTATCAAAAGTTGCTTAGGGCAGCACAAGGTCAACGAACTTTAGCTACCCAAAATTGGGTAGCTTGGCAGTTAAAGTGTTTTAATGCAAGAAAGTCGTATCTGCTCGACTTTCTTGTACTTTATCACACAAGTAAGAAAGCCGTATCTGCGTAGATACGACTTTCTTGTGTAAGTAATATATCACTCGTGTAAGCAAGAAAGTCGTATCTGCACACAGATACGACTTTCTTGGGTAAGTGGTATGTCACCCATAAAAAAAAAGAAAGTCGTATAGATGCATAGATACGATTTTTCTTTTGAAAATAATATTTTAAATAATAAATTATATGGCATAGATTAATTTAAAATATGAGAATACTTTCAAAGTTCAATACATATCTAAAAAAAATCACAAAATCTGGGACAGTGAGACACAAAAATGTGTCTCTTTAAAATGACCAAAATGCAGATACAACTTTCTTGCACGCACATGACGAAGTGGTTAGTACAAGTGGTCAGGTTACACCGCTGTATATCCTACCACTAGTTATAGAACAAATCACAATTGAATAAAGTGCAAATAGCACAGATTGATATGCATCAGAGTTTTAATATACCTGCTGAATTTTGCATACACACAAACATCCAATAATGGCTGTAGGAGAGTTAACATATGCTGAATCTTGCAATCTCCTCGATGCCCAATTATCATTTAATACATGTAGGACCTGGAAGTTTGCAAACTTGCCTTAAAGGAGCTTGGTTCGATTGGGTCAACTTTTTTTCAAACTTTTTGAGATTTTATGGTACCAAATTATTGCTCATATTTTTCTCATAACCCCTGTGAAATTTCTCAGCTTAGTTTAACTATGTTCCATTTCGGAGATATGTGTGAAAATGTGTCTAATTATGATTACCATTGTTGATTTTACACAGTAGCGAATAGGCAGCTCCAAAACACAAAATTGGCCATAAAATGAAAACGGTTTGACCGATTCAGCTGAAATTTGGAACTTAATTCTCTTTAGTGGTCATCTTTCATATGACACTGAAAACAAAGTTTTGAAAAATCGGACCAAGTTCCTTTAAAGTTAAAATATGAATTGGAATTACTTTTTAGAATCTGAAAAGCAATGTCTAAGATCAAGTTTTTTTGAGTTTTTATATCATAATTTGGGAAAAAAAATCAACTATGGTAAGCTCGTCATTGGGAGCTCGTGTGGTCTAGTGGAATAGCGCCGGACTCCGAATCGTGAGGTCGCGAGTTCGAGCCCCGCTTCGGCCAACGGGTAATGTCCTTGGGCAAGACATTTAATCTCGATTGCTTCGTCGACCCAAGAGCATTGGGGAGATGTTAAGGGAATAATGCAATCTAAATTCCGATAGGTCTGCGTCTTAAGATTGCGATCTAGTTAAGGTGAAGTGATTGTGACGATTTCGTAATAACAGCGTTTAATAATGTCAAGCGCTATGGTACTTCGGTGAATAGCGCGCATATAAATGCCGGATATTATTATTATTATTATTATTATTAAATTCGGATTTGCCAATAATATGTCAAAAGTTATCCTTTTGGTATAAACTGTGGCAATTATATCTTCTCCAAATCTTGATCAGGGTAATAACCATAAGCAAGGAGGATGAGTCAAAAATCAGCAAATCAAACAGCTTTTAAAGGGAATCGGAACATATAACAGGATATAGTATATATTTTCTGTGGTGTTTATAGCGGGAATTTATAGTTTGCAAATTCACTTTTTTTTATCAACCTACCATTTTTAATATGAATTCTATAATTTTTAATTGCCTTCGAAATCCCACCCTTTAAATTATGTGGAATACCCACTATGTTGCATGATAAAGTTTTAGGTACATTTTGGATGTGAATGCAGCCCCTATTGCCTACATGTACCAGCATATTGTTAATGTTACTTTGTTTATTTAATTTTTTATTTATTTTTTCTCATTCTGTCTTACAGGCATGTTGATGTTAAAGCGCCATTTTCCATGGACTATTCAGATTGCTCAAGGAAGACGAAGATACTCATAAAAAACTGTAAAGTTTGCTAATAGCAACCTTGTACGTTTGCAGAGATTGAATGTATGTGTTCATTCACATCCATTTATGGTAGGAGAGGTGAAGAACATTTAGGCATGACTTCCACATAGCTCTTGCAAACCACATGAAATATTTTCTTTTCTGGTAGCAGATATTGTTTAAAATTTTTGGGTTTTTAGTTTTAATGTGAAATTTGATGTCGATATTTAGCATATTTTTCATAAATGTGATGGCTCACCCGGAAAGGGGGACTTTACGACAGAAAACTTTTCGAGAAACTGGTGAAAATATGAAGCAAAAACAAAGAAAATAATAAGAATTCTGATCAGCAGATTTTCGGTTGTAAAATTTGATTGCTTTAATCAATTTCAACAGGTAAGGTGTCATTTTAAAGTGTAGAAAATGTTATAACAGGTGAAATGATAAAATATACTGTATTAATAACTTTAAGCGTGTTGAAACCCTATGACATTATTTCAAATAGTTTCAACCATCTAGAGAAAAACTCGTAATTAAATAGTTCTTTTGTAAAAACTATTTACAGGTTTTAAAAAGACTATTTACGGGGTTTGAAAGACTATTTACGGGTTTCATGCGCAATGTATGGCCTCATCATCACTTCACGCACGGACTTACGCGCGTAACAAACTTAAGACACGCAAGCCAATACGCGCATTAACCTATTGCATGCATTCATATGGATATAGCATTTTATTACTGCATTTTTATATTACTTGTATTAAATTCGGTAAGTGAAATTTGCATTATTTAAAATTTATTAATGCAGTATATAAAACAAATATTACACCTCTCAATAAAATAGCTAAATTTTAGTCACTTCATGCCCATAGTTTTAACCAGAGATCTTCAAGTCAGTACATATTTGCATAATATCATCTGAAACGTTCCCCTTTTCGGGGTGAGCCATCACATATGTTAATATTGATAGACCTAAGTGCTTTCACTTGGATTTATGGAGGTCCGACTGACTGTCTACTTATCTTATATGAGGTGTTTACTTATCAATGATAAACTTTATGTATGTGTCAGTCGTCAATATCCCAAATAATCTCTTGAAAATTGCAAATGATACCTTAAAATTTCTATGTTAATTAAGAGGGAATACTGGACTTGTTGGCTAAAAACAACAAATACAAGTTAAAATTAAGAGTAAAAATACCTTTCTATTGCACGTTGAGACAACAGCAAGATACAAACCCTACTTTTCAAACACACCATTTTTAACCCAAATACATATTTGAACAAAAGATTGATGTCAATTGCCCGGGGGGGGGGGGCGCTCGTATTTGAAAGTGATGGGGGTGTGCGGCACGGACCTCCGAAGAGGGGTCATTCGGTGACAGGCTAAATAAAGAAAAAAGGGGGTATTTTGGTGAGGAGCTCTCAAAAAAGGGGGTCAATCGGTGAGGATAGTAACAAATAGGGGGTCTATAATTGGTGTGGATTCCATTGTATTGAAAAAGGGGGTCATTAAGTGAGGCGCTAACATTTATCGCGAAAGTTTAAGTCTTTCAGTGAAGTGTTTAAACAACTATAAAATCCATGAAATAATTATCCTTGGGATATTAAAACCTATTAGGTATGATCCACAGGTGTTAACACTCACACAAAGAGCCAAAAGTATCAGAAAATACATGGTAAAGCTCACTTATTTCTGAAAACAAGTGTCATTCAGTGAGAGTATTTTCTTCGGAAAATGGTGGTCATTCGGCGAGAGCGTATGAGAAAATTGTATTTATGAAAACAAGGTTCATTCAGTGAGAGAGTTTTCTTCGGAAAATGGGGGTCATTTGGTGAGACAACATGTTGAAAATAAGGGCCATTCAGTTAGAGCAACCTGTGAAAAATTAAAAGGGGGGGGGGGTCATTCGGTGAGAGGAGGTTTGAAAATGGGGGTCAATGTTGCCGCACATCCCCGTCACATGTTATTAGGGAGTGAATCCCCCCGGGGTCAATTGGCAGTAAAATTTTATTTTCTGAAGAAAGGTGTTTATGATCTCTGAATTTAATATAATTTGTTTTTTGATGTTTACAGTCCTGCAAGTTTGGTATTCCCGTCAATTTTTTGGAAACTGGAAATATATATATGTAAAAATTTATATAGCAATTCCGTGGTGGTTTTTTTTTGTCTGTTGGAATTTATTAATTTTAAAATATATACAGAGTTTCCGTGGTGTTTTGTTTTTGACTCTCAAAAAATCTAATTTCAATACAAGCCCGACAGTAAATCCGCAAACATGTCCTGCAATCCAGGAAGGGTTGGGGGTGTGTGCTCGAAGAAAAAGGTGGCACGCATGCTTGTTAAAGTACCTCAAAACCGGACCCTAAATGACTCACCAGGTAGCCTATACGCTGTATTCAGCACCCCATGAAGGAGCATTCGCACAGGGCTAGGGGACCACTGCAATTGTAGTAAAGTTTCTTACCCGAGAAACAAAGAGACGTAAACTGCGGGGTAAACTGGCCCGGGGCTTGAACCTACAAGTTACAACCTCTGTATTACGAGACCCGTGCTCTAACCGCTCGGACACAATGTTTCATGTGCGTTCAATTAATTGATTAATCATGTAAAATAATCATACCCAAAATGAATGGTGTGACTGTTTTGACCCTTTCTTGGCGCAACACACACACTAGAATCATGCTAGAATTGATAGCTGGCTAACAAATGGCCATAAACATCTAATATATAAGTCTTAACATCGAAGGGTACCCTTAAAAGGTAACCCTATTTCTAAAGGCCGTTATTAACGTCAGGCAAAATTTTCGACCGGCCGGTCATAGCATGTGTTCCACATTTTTCTTCGAGTGCCCCATCTTCGGGCCTACTCTCTTATTTATGCTGGTGTAATGAGACTGAGTGTCCCCCCGGCATAACCAGCAGTCCGGGTCTAATTGAACTACATGGAATAAGTCGCAATCGATGATTTATCGCACATGTACAAGTACGTTATATACAATTTAATAGTAGCTAGGACATTTTAGTTACATGGACGCTGTATTTCATTACACCGGGTCAAATTTGACCAAACCCGAGTCACTTTTGAACCAGAAACTGGGTCCGCTGGGAGTTGTCCCAGACAGGGTCAAAATGACCCGGACTTCCGAGTCAAAAATTATGACAATGATACCGAGTCAAGTTTATGTGTGTTAAATCAAAATATATTTATATACTTTTTTGCAGCATTATAGAACTTTGCCTACAGCTCTGGCATAGATCCAAAGCCAGTTATTCGGAACTACGTGATAGTGGATTCTTGAGATTACCTTCAGAAAGGCTATTACAGTATAAAAAGAACAAGGTTTGTGTCATATCAATAAAATATAAGGTGTCCATGTATTGATAATATTTCTGTTGATAAGATATTAAAAGACTGGGAGTAAATGAGATCAGGCAAAATTCTGCTCAACAACAGAATGCTTAAACTTGGCGCATAAGTTGTTTCACGCTAAATAACACGTTGCAAAATCTGAACTATTTGTTTTCTCTGAGAGTTTGGGATTATCTGTTCTTCTTTTTACCCATATGATGCAACATAGGTTCTTGCTTCTTAGAACTGTAAAACCAGTTAAAGAGTATTTTAACATGTTTAGTAATTCAATTGTCAGCATGATAATATGATTTGGAGGAAGATTGCTCTCTAAAAATCAAAAACATCTCTATAACCATCATATATAGCTAGTTTATTCAACATTGCACAGTGACATTCTTTTTAATTGTTGAAGGTTCATCAACAACCACGGCCGTGATATGGCAGACCCACGTAACTCAATTTTAGACTTTTTGAGATAAAGACAGTTTATAGTATATCGAGGGCGCTATTTTCATTTCTGAAAGTCCCAACTAACCAATTCATATCGTTTCGGAGATAGTAGGACGTATCTCAGCACTTTTTTGGATTTTTCCTCTCGATTTTTGTGGCAGAACAACGTATCTCAAGTTACGTCACTGAATACGGCGTTCTTAATTAGGCAAAACAACGTATGTCTTGAGATACGTTGATTTGCCATTATAAAGTGTTCATTATATAATGGTGGAAATTAAAAGGAGGTGGTCTTATTGGTATTATTTTGGTTTTAAAGCAATAAATATGAACACAAACACAAAATATTGCTGTTTTACCATGCAAATACATACAGAACAAAATAAAAACTCTATTTATTTTCTTTTATATTCAAGTCAGAATCAGATTTAAATGGCAAAACAACGTAACTTCATAA
>JXSR01S026067.1:0-17395 GCA_000969725.1 Ophiothrix spiculata
TGTTTGTGTAAATAAATTGTTTGTTTATTTGCTAAAATCCTGAATTACAGTGTATTTATTCTTGCTTTGCTTTCAGCTCGAACCCGAAAGGTTAATTCTGACCTTGATCCTTGTTTTGGGTCGTAACAACTGGTATATTTAAATGCACGAAATAGCGTCATTTTAGGGTCGTTTTTTCAAAAAATTTCCACAGCTCAGGGGGGCACATCCTCCCTCAGGCTCCCCCCTGGCGCCGCTTTCGCGGCGCGGTGCCGGGCTTCGCTTCGCTCCGCCCGGCACTTAAAATACTCTAGCTAGAACCCTGGGCTCAAGCCTGCTATATTTTCACATTTATGAACATAAATCAGAAAATTTAAAATATGTGTAAATTTGACTCAAAATTTGGGCAATATATGGATGGGTCTCAAATATTTTCTTAAATGTGGAGAAGGCAGTCATTCAGTTAAAAAACACCTTTTCATTACATGTCTGTTGTGAAAGTTATGTCAATTTGACTCAGAGGGTAAGTTAATTAATCCGATTGCCATATGAAACAAGATTTTTCTGTAATGTGCTTGCATTGTTTTGCAGGGAGTCATTTTAAAGAGTGGACTCGGGTTATTGTTGCATTCATATGTACTTTATTTATTAAATTTTATGTACAAAAGGGGTGGGATCCATCTGAATCCAATATTTTGTGATTTGTACTTTTTTTTTTTTGTCTAAGCCAAATTTCATTGAAAAATTTAATAGGAAACAGTATTTTCACATATTTGCTGCGGAAGTTTTCCTTTAATAATTTTTTTTTCGACTGCCATTTTGAAATGAGACTAACAATTTTTAATTTTTGCATGTTTCCTAAGCCATGTAGACAAAAATAGCACAGTTAGCCGCAAATGGCCAAATGGCCAAGGTGGCCCTATCTATGAGAAAATTTCTCCTGTGAATAACTCATATTTGACTTGGGTCAATGTTGCATTTGGGCATTCAATTGATTGACTGATTGAAAGTAGATAGCCAATTTATTGATGTTGTGCTGTGGAATTCTTTCTTTGCAGATTTTCTTGAATGTTGGAGTTGGAGAACCAGTAGGCGTCAAGATGTTTGAATCCAAATGTAAGTTTTTTGTGATTACAATAGTGCAAGTACCAGGTCGTCATGTGCGTGCAAGAAAGTCTTAGCTGTAATAGCTGCCATTTGTCATTAATTTGAATTGCACACTTTATAATCTCTAGTCATGGGTCAGTGGCTCTTGAAATGGTTCGTCAGGTGACACGGTCACCTGAAGAACCATTTCAACGTGTCACCTGAAGAACCATTTAAAGAGCCACTGACATATGCAGACCCAAAACATTTCAGCTTTTCAGCTGATTTCAGCTCTTTTTATTACACTTTTCAGCTTCTTATCTTGATAAATCAGCCAAATTTAAGCACTTTTCAATTTTGTGCAGAATTTGATGGTTTGCACATTAAAATAACACAAAACATGCAATCTTTTATTGAATTTTTGAATAAATGTGCTTCTGACATAGGTATCTACCTTTGTTGATAAAGAATAGTATTGCTGTGAAATCAACATTTAAAGAGTGTCTAGAAGAGGGTTGTAATATAATTTGTGCAAAGTTTTGTTTCTCCAATTACTTCAGTTTTTGCACACAATCATTTTTCTACATGTGACCATTTTGTGGGACACCTGGTATTTCTACAGCGGATTGACTAATTTGTGTATTTAAAGGGGCATTGGACAAGTTCAGCATCATCCCCAAACTTTTTGCATCATTTGAAGTATTAGCGGTAATAATGACCACATGCAAAGTTTCATTGTCGAATTCAAACCCTTTATATCAAAATATCTAGATGGTATTTTACTTTTAATTATCATTGTTGACAACGATAAATACTGCCCTCTATAATAGTTGAATTTTTAAAATTGGCCTTTTCAGGAGATCTAATGCAAACTCAACATTTCTTAAAATTGATTTGTCTACAATCTTTGATGTGAAAGGAATGTTTTACAAACAAATCAATTCTTTCTTGATATATAGTATCAATAAATATGTTTAAAGAATAGCCTCATACCCAAGATCAACAAACAGAATAAAATTCAAATTTTTGACTTTTCTGAAGGTTTTGATCAAAAATTTCCTGATATTTGGTAATAGACTGTTATTTTCTAACCTACGAAGTGTAAATCTGGTTGACGCATTGAGTACAAGAGATCCTTGCTGGTTATGATGAATGTTGTGGCATCACAGTACGGTGTGCAGACATCCAAGACCATTAATGTCGTGACATCATAGTACGGTGTGCAGACATCCCAGACCACAAATAAAAAGTCAAAAATTTTGTCAAATGCCCCCTTAATTCTTATTTAGTTGAACAATGACCTGTCTTTGTTTCGAATGCATTTCAGTGTTGACTTACAGTTTAAAATGTTCTCCAATATACATAGATTAAAGTAATTGGATTTTGGTGGTTAACCGATATTTGTGTGGTGAAGGTGACCCTATGTGAGACCAAAAATTGGCCAAAATGAGTGAAATGATATCCTATCTGAGACCACAAATCTACCATATCTGTTTGAATGGATACCCTATCTGAGACCATACCTTATCCGAGTTCGTATGCAAATGTGATGAAATAAGAAAGAAGATAAGAAATCATAGGTAAAATGTAACTGTACACCATTTGAACACTTTTAAGAATTGTTTCTAGGTATTTGAAACACTTTTATTGGTAATTTAAGGCACCATTGTCATTATACCCTCTGTGAGACTTGCAGAGTACCAGGTCAATTTGGTTAGCCTATATTGCAAGTCTCGAGACCTGTCCAGGTCTCACCTTTTTGATAACGCAGGTAGTTACCCGGTCAGAATAACCAGTTCCCCGCCTGTCCATCTCCACACTCCCACAACCCCTGACTAACCATCTTGAATGACAGGGCTTCGAAATCCGAGGTAACATGGCCGCGCCGTTCCCAGAAAAAAAAGTTGAAATCCCAGAAAAAAAAAATTGTTAAGCTTAAGAAAAAATTAATAATATAAAGTCAAATAATAATAATTAAAATCACAAGAATTTCTGACGACAAATGATTTTTCCTGGCAATATTGAATGATGAAATACAAGTAAATGAACCAAATTTTGGGGTGTATGTCAAATTACTGTCACAAACAAGCGAGTTTTTAGAGCAATTCATGCATTTTTTTCATAAATCTCACAGAAAATTCTCATCAGCATAAATAAAAGTTATCAGACAGGTTTATTTTTTTCTATACCCTGTTGAATGAACTGATGTAACAACAGGAACATGTTATGATTTTATTTCCGTTTTGAAAGAAAAATGCCAAATGTTTGCCCATCAAATAGAACAAATTTAAGTCCCTATAATGGAAATAGCTCATGGTGTATGGTTGTCCTTCTTGCAAGACGGTGTGATTCTCACATGGTTTCATCAGGGATAATTGTTTTACTTTTTTCCAGTCAGGGAATTTGAAAAAATGGCTCCAAATCAGCAAAAAGTTGTCCCAAAAATCGAAGGTAGTCAGTCAGACTCATGTTTTTGTCAGTACACCATTGAGTCTCTGACATGGCATCAATTTCGTCCATGCATTTGGACTTAGTGATTTATGTGATCTGATTTTGTTAGGATTGTACACAACAGAATAGAGATAGTCAGTTTCTTTTGATATCTGCATTTTCTTGTTAGGCTTGGCGTCCAAAGACATTTGCTTGCCAGAGTGACCAAAGACATTCGCTCACCCTACCAAGAAAACTTTCCTCCAACAGACTGAATTGGAGCGAGGATCGCTCATATTCTTGGATTTATTTATTCAATAATCATAGTAACAACATGCGCGAATGACATTTGCTTTCATCGATTGAAACGATGTTCGCGCAATGAGAGCGACATTCGTTCTCTGTTTTACCGAATAAGTCAAAACAAATATCAGAGCGAATGTGTTTGGACGCCAAGCCTTACAAGATGTAACATGATTTAACAGTATGAAGTTTGCGTTTTCTTTTTCTTGTAAATTATGTATATTGATGTTGTGTTATATATTTTGTGTTATTTTGCAGCGGAGCGTAATCTGACTGGGCTAGTTGAGTTTCCAGATAAGCAGAAGGCAGTGGAAGCACTCATAATGGCCAACCATACTACTATGGAAAACCCAAGTAAGTCAGGTTCTCTGCCTAGTGTCACAAGGGGCTCACCATAGCATACCATTATGCTATGCCCAACCATACTACCATGGAATACCCAAGTAAGTCAGATTCCCTGTCTAGCATCACAAGGGGCTCACCATAGCGTACCAAGACCTTTTGAAAGAATTTGAATAATAATTTAAAATTCGCCTGAAGTGTCTACCCTAACTGACTTGTCTAATCTAGCCCTCAACACCTCTAGGATTGTCAAGATGTTCATTGTCACTGTTGGTCATGATGCTAATTTCTTAGAATATACATGTTAGTCCCATCCTGAAACCAAATCCTGACACCTTAACTCTTAAGACTATGTAGATTGTGACTTAAAGTTCCCTTTGTCATCCAGGATTGAAAAGATTCCCAACTGGTATGAGCTCTTAAAAATAGTCAAACTAACATTGCAACATCACATGACCAATTCAATTACCCCTGGTTCCGGTGAAATTCAAGCTATGAACCAAGTGCAACTTTGCAGGACAATGCCCCCTGACCCCCTTATTAAGGCTTGCAAATAAAGCATGATGGGTTTGTACACTGCCGCTCGAAAGTATTTTCACACAAAACGTTTATTCAGCCATATCTCAAAATGCATTATCCGTTTTTTTTTTCTTTTTTGACAGAGTCTATATTGTATAATTATCGAGCAAACAAATCCGAAATCGCATTCATTGCATTTGAAAAATATGGCATGTAATGCATATTATTACTTTCGTCTGAACATAAAAAAATTTGAGTTAATGTGCATTTCTGCGCATTTGTTTTAAAACTTACAACCTGAAAATATTCTATCCTGTTACAAGGTAATAATGAGGTTATGAAAAATCGATTAGTTACATAGTAATGAGATTTGTACTTGTGATGTATTTGTATATGGTCCATGAAATCAGCAATTTTTATAGCAATGGAAGATCAAATATTAAAAGAAACATAAATTTATTCATATTGAACAGATAAGTTACCTATACTAATATGAATCTTTGATGATTCTAGGTCGCTTAATATCAAAAATTGGGTTTTTGAACGCTTTTAACCCTAACCGTACCAGACACTCCAAAACACCTCGGAGAGAAATCAATAAATTAGGCCAAGTCCAAATATGTCATAGACGGTAGATAGGTATGAGCATGGAATTGCTGGCTTTGTATTGCTTGGCATGGGATCAGGGTGCGCCAGGCCCCGGGTTTGAATCCCACCTCGGGCATGGTGAAAAGGGGGATTTTTTATATAGGCCTTTCCAAGGAGATAATTTTTAAACGAAAATGGGTTAGGGTTAATTGTGTGGAAATACTTTTAAACGGCAGTGTATGTCATTTCTGTTAGCATCTTTGTCTTGATTTCATTTCAGATGGACGCTATCCCTATACCTTCAAACTGTGCTTTTCCAACGCATCACACGTCCAGTAGACTGGCTAGCTCAGTGGAAAGACATACAACTGGTGTGGGATGTCATAACCAGCAAGGATCTCTTGTACTCAATGCGTCAACCAGATTAGGCAAAAAAAAAAAAAATTGTGTTGCCCTCAGCGACCGACCGTATTCAAAAATTTAAACAAAATAAAAATAGGGTCGGGAAAGCACCCAATTGTGCTCAAATTGGGTGTTTTTTGAGAAAATATTTTGAAAATAGTGGAAAATGCACCCAAATTTCACAATTTAGGTGCTTTTTAAAAAAATTATTTTCTGACCTGACTCATTTTTTCAGAAATTCCACTTGAAGGCAGCACAACAATTTTTTTTCTGGCCTTAGTGGTGCAATTTTGACAATAAATGTTTACCAACGAGGAATCTGCATCTCTTGTACACAATGTTCATGCTAAAAACATTTGAATGTCCTCCGTGTTGATGTCCGTGAAACAATATGTATAGAACCAGAGGGTGTTTTAAGTATTTCCCATAATTCCATTCAAATTTGAAATCAATAGCTCAAGACAACTTGTAGTGAGAACCGTTTCCCATTGAATATACACGGTAAAATGCATGTTTTAAATCTGGCACAGTACATTTATTATTGAAGCGACCAGAACATTTAAATTACCTTGAGAAAGGTCACACTACTAGCTCAATGAATATGTAAACAAATCTTTGGTCGCATGAAGTTTTCACACACAGTTTGATAGCATGAAACTCAATATCTCTGCCTTACAAATGCACAGCAGTAGTAATTTGACCTCACTGAACATTCCCTTAGTTCATTCATGCTCACTGAGCTGTTACCGTGTATTGTGGGAGGATCTTAAAGGAGCTTGTTCCGATTTTGAAACTTGAACTTCTTTAGTGGTCATCTTTCATATGACACTGAAAACTCAATTTTGAAAATGTCAGCAAAATTGGTTAAACCGTTTTGATTTTATTGGAAATTTTGTATTTGAGATCCGCCTATACATTACTGTGTAAAATTAATTATGGTTACCATAATTAGACACATTTTCATATATAACTCCAAAACGGAACATAAAATTGGCCGTGAAATTTCATATATGGATTATAAGAAAAATATGAGCAGTACTTTGGTTCCAAAATCTCAAAAAGTTTGAAAAAAAGTTGAAGCAAAATCACCCTCTGGTATAAAACTAGGCAGCACTTGGTATGCTTAGTGAATTATTTGTTATTGCAGCATCCTGGACAGATCTCTACAGCAAGCAGATCCTTTCATTTCTGTTGAATCAATCAGCACAGGTTTCTCCACCGACCGTGCGTCCAGTTTCTTTGATGTCAATCAGGGTTATAGCTAGCCTTAAGTTAGTGCCGGCTAAAATGTGATCAATTTGTATCAGATTTCTGTATTTTGTTCCAAAAACAAATTTGTAATTGATTATTCAACCTAAAAATTAGGCCGAGTGGTGGATTTTTTACCTAAGTGTAGCCGACCACTGTAGCTGTTACCCTGATGTCAATAGAACTCCTCATGTGAGTGCAAGAAAGTCGCATCTGCCAAAGTTGCTGTTTGTCATAAATTTGCATTACGCACTGTATGGTATTCAGTCTGGAGTCGGTAATTCTTCAGGTGACACCGGACGTATGGGATATGGATTTTGAAGGTTTATCGCATTCTAGTGACAAGGTGGCAAACAATATGACATCCAATGCAGAAATGACTTTCTTGCGCTCGTATGATATAAGTTTTTCTTACACAATACCAATATGATTTTTCAAGTGCATTGTAAACGGTCTTGTTGCCCTTGCACTGGGGCGCAAAATGAGTGGTTGGGTTGTTTCCGATCACTGATTGGTCAAATGCCGCTCTCTCTGGTCTGGATATTGGTTCCTATTTGTCCAAACAAGTATGTAGACAGTACCTGTTGTAGATCAGTTGATGTTGTTTTTTTAAGTGGCTTGATAACTTTGTGTCAGCCATTTCTTTAAAGGGGTTAAAAAGTCACCAACATTTTGTCTAGTTTGAAAGCATCACAACCAGCTCTATAAAAGCAATACTATAAAGTGTTAAAATGAAAAAAGCTTAAAATGAAGAAAGTTGACCATCTTAAAAGCATTTTAAAGTAAAAAATAAACACCCCCATCACCTGTGATCTTTATTCTGTTAGCTTGATTGTTTTTGGTAGGTTTTAATACCCTCAAAACTATTTGGCTTAAGGCACAGTTAACCCCTCATTTTCTGAAATATTTTATGCTTTGTAACTAAGCAACCGATAAGGCAATATTTCAAAAAGTAAGTCAAAAATCAAAAATTTGAGAAATGCTTTCCTAGATATGTGTTTCTAGATTCTAAAAAGCATAAGAGGTCCACCTTTTTTTATTTTTTCAAAATTTAGTTAGGTTGTTTACAAATTAATGGATCAAGAACAAGGGTTTTTTGGACCTGTGTCCAAAATTGACCTAACCATCCTCTTCTACATTTAAATACACATCTAGAAATGTATACTTTTATATGGATTTACTTATCGGTTGCTGAGTTATAAGCATAAAATATTTCAGAAAATAAGGGGTTAACTGTGCCCTTAAATATGCCTATTCTGTTATGGCCATTTGTTATAGAATTTATAAGTTTTTTGACAAAATACATTTAAAAATGCTTTTAGACATGTCACATTTCTTCATTTTAGGCTGTTTTTACTCAAAACCATTGCTTATCATAATCTAAATAGTATTGCGTAAAGTGATCTATTTGAATTCACTTGTTAGAACATTCTTAAGCGGTAGATACACTTCATCATTTTTGTAGTCATTTTCATTCAGAATTTTTCTCATGGTGATTTATTTTTAATGGAGTAAACTGTTAATTCTGTATGAGAATTTTCATTTTAAATTTTCACATTATGGAGAATGTAATAAATGGAGACCTATTTTTCACCCCATTGCACATTTTCAAATGGCCTAGATCTATTCATGATAATCTAATCTTTTCTTTCAATGATGGTTATGATTTACACAATGGTGAAATTGTACATGGGAAAATGTTAATTCAGAATGAAAGTTGTCACCATTCTTAAAAACCAATCACCATGAGAAAAATTCTGAATGAAAATGTCTACACACTACAAAAATGACAAAGTATATCTACCGCTTGACATACAGTAAATACTTTTCTTTTCTTATATTATTAAGTAAAGACTTCTGCCAAACATCGTTTTTTTTAAATTTTGTAATGTCTAGTCTTGTAAATGTGATTAAAACAATTGAAAAATTTAAAGAAAGCAATCTGGAAGTTGATATTGTATGTGAAATGGTATGGTATACAAATATTAACTACTTATGAGGGTGATGGTTAAAATATACCATCCCGAATTGAAAGACTGATTGCTATTGGCGAGTGAAATGGATAATCAATCTTTCAATGAGGGATGGTATATTTTTACCATCACACAAATATAAGCAGTTAATATTTGTTTTATATAACTCATCTATAGTTTCTAGTCATTTGATAACACATGTAAACTATTGTACTCGCCCATTATCCATGTCGCAGAAAGCAAAGCAATATGTCCCTACTGTACACTAGTGTTCAATCCAGTACGAAGAGTCTATATACTATCAAACGGATGAAAGTGATAGTAAAGACTATCAAACAGATGGTAGTGATAGTAAAAATTACAAAAGGTCACATGTTATAATCTTACCAATCAAATGACTAGAATCTATGGATGAGTTATATAATTAATGTTATTTGCCTGAACATAGTAAAAGATGGTTCAAAACACGCCAAGTTCAAGGTCACTTACTAGACACAAGTGTCTACCTTCAACTTCAGTTTGCAGTGCAGCCTGTGTGGTATACTTTGATCTTCACTAAATAGCGCGAATTGTGAGGCTTTATCCGTAAATAAACATAATCCTGTTTACACGCATGCCATAGATGCTGATGCGCAAGTCGCATTTATATAACACTGCGTCTCTTGCAGTTGTGCTGTGTACAACTATGCACACACTTATCTGTATCAGTTCACGATGTGAAAAGGCCTGCTTATTTGGTGTTGATCAAAGTACGTACTAAATGCACTTCAAATCAAGAAAATCAGGTTGAAGACATCAATTGAAGAGGGTTTTTTTACTCAAAACTTGCTTAGTCCAATGTCTGTCGGTATGCTAGATTTTGTAACCTATATTCTTCATCCAGATATTACCTCATATTACAGGGTCGGGCATTTTTAGCCTGACTACGATTAGATGGTCGTGGTTAGCTGCCCTGCAGGGACATTATATAATACCAATAATATAGAACAGCATATTTCCACAACTCGCCAAGTCCAAGGATTGAGTACGTTTTTAAGTAATTTATCTTATTTGTGTGTGTACTGTAGTGCTTGTTTAATCAATATGACATAAATTTTGGTCATTTGCACTGAGATTTGACAGTAAATTCAACTCACAAAAACATTAGTATAACAGATTTGTAACCTATGCAAATTTAAAATATGGCAGCTATTGGACTAAGTCAGTTTTGGAAGATTTTTCATACTAGAGTAAACAATATTTATAAACAACACCAAAAGTAAGTCCCCCTCTCAACATCATAAGGTCAAATATTTTACCAATAAATTATACATAGGAATATTTCTAGGACTGTTACCAAAGTGCTGTGTGATAATGAAAGATTTTCATGGCTTACGGCTGAATGAGAGCTCAAATGGAAGACTATTCAAAAATAACAATTATTGAGTCTGCAGTTCCGTAACGTGTGTATCCACCACGCCTGTTAAGGACCTCCTAACATTGTCTTCTAATCAACCTGGAGATATGCTGCTGTGGGATGGCATTCCACTGAATCTGCAGATGAGACAGGTCATGCATGTTGCTGTTCAGTAGCATTGATGTGGAGATACACAGATCTTTTCAGCTTGTCCCACAGGTGCTCCAAGGGATTAAGATCAGGCGAGTTTGCTTGAACTCCTGACGTAGCTTCCTTCTGGCTTTCCAGCAAACACCCATCCTTCTTGCCACCTGCTTCACTGGGGAACCAGTGTCTAAAAGCCCGATGGCAATGGCCCTATCCTGATATGACAATCTGGGCAAATCATTAATTTCAATATGCCTGTAGGTAAATCAATTGGAACAAGGAATAGAACTGACCACCTCAACCAAACTCTGTTATAAGAAGGGATATGCATGGCTGAGTGAGTGTATGTTCACTTTGTGGGGATTTTGAATTGTATCAGCCCCAAGGTGCTTTCCCATTCAGTCTTGAAGTGTTACGTGTAATCCGATTATCACCCTAAGGTTGAGAACATAGTTCTTTTGAGCTACCAAATATTTGGTGCAACAAGTCTTTGTTATCTTATAATCTGATATATAGTTCCAATGTATTTTCTATTAAAACCGGAGGCTCGGTGATGAAAAATCAATATTACCACATTGAGGAGTAGTTGGTGAAAATGTTTGGTGATTTACAACACCAATTATCTGTTATTGATTGGAAGATGCATTGGAATCATATTACTAGATTATATTTACACAAAATATTTAGTAGCTCAAATAGAACTATGTTTTCAGCCTAACAAAATGGTTCACGCTTTCTAGTTTTCAACCATGATCGAAATGATCACCACATAAAAGTATAGCATACACCGTTGTCAGGGGATGTGCGTGAACCTGTTACTAGGGAAGTTACATAACCACTACGATACTGAATTACAAGCCGTTGATAATCTTTTTGTGACTTTTGAAAAGGTATGTTTTCCAGCTGAACTCATTCAGGCGTGAAGTCCTGAATGTCTGTCACTTTCACACAGCACTTTAGTAACAGCTATAGAAGTATTCCTAAGTACAATTTATTGGTTAAATGTTTAACCTTACGATGTTAGGATATCATGTTGAGAGGTGGACTTTCGTTTGGTGTTGTGTTTATATTGTTTTTGTTTACTCTAGTACAAAAAATTTAAATTTTAAAAATTAATAATTGAAACACCTTTTAGATATCTTTTTGATTTCCATAACCGTGTCTTTATTCCAATTATGTTTTGAATGCTGTCTGTAATACTACTCCTGTACAGAGGTGGTTTTCAGGATATCCCACAATGCATCATTCTGATACACTGATATGTAATAGGCAATAATGGTTTTCTGGACAAGGGGCTAGTATGAATTTGAGAATTCCATTGAATAGTACTCATTCATATCTTTCTAGGGATGTGTTTCTTTTCACACTAGCCCAGTGTTTACCCACATTGCCGACACCTCAAAAACCTCAGCAACCTGTACATAAGTATAGGAGTTGAATTGGATTTGCAGGCATATTGTACAATCAGTGTATCAGAATAATGCATTGTGGGATATCCTGAAAACCACCTCTGACTCCTGTACTTCTTGACACAAGAGAAGATAGTGTGAGTATCCCATCATGCATTGCTCCCTATGGGATCGTATCGTGCGAGTAGTTAGTGATGAAATGGCCATAAATCAAAGTTAATTGTTGTAATCCTGCATCTTGGGCATGTTTCATCACTAACTACTAACATGACTTACTGTACAAAATTTCCCATAGGAAGCAATGCATGATGGGATACACATGATTTCTTCTCTTTCTTGACACTATGTGTGTGAGTACATTGATATCATACCCCTGATACTTCATCCCAGACATTTTGCAGCTCCTTTATTTGATGTTAATTTAATGCTAGAAAAAACAATGTTTCAAGAAACCACCATAGAATCTTGGATCCTGTTTTCTTGATCTTAATGCTGGTGGTATACTGAATATTTAAAGAGTGCCGAAGTATAGTGCATGCGCAAACCATTATTAATTAATGTTTACATAGCGATATTTCTTTGCGCATGCACTATAATATTTTGGGCGCCATTAAGTATTCAGTTATAGCTCCAACGTCAAGATCTGGAACGCAGAAATAATAATAATAATAATTAAAAAAAACAGGCACCACATTTTGAACTAAGTGTCATCTCTGTTACTCTGTGACAATATCATCATGCCATTGATGACTCACTCCCATGACTAAATCAATGAATAAATCATTTACTTTGTTAAACTTTTTTAATAATGCCCTCGTGATAGAGAATATACGAATAATAAAAGCTACGCACATCCACATCTGGTAACCACCATGTTGTCTAAAGTATTGAGAACAATGTCATCGTTTTCATTCAAGTACATGATTCTCAATGGTTCTAATTGTTCTGGTGCGCAACATGGTGTAATGTCTGCTGCTAACGCTGCAGCTTCTTCCGAGTCACTATTTAAACTTGTTAGAAAATGACCATGTAAGCTTAAAACTTGACCATGGTCAAAGGTAAATGGTCCAGCGGAATTGCATGTGCCCCTGCAATAATTAGCTACATATTCCTCGGGTGAGATGATAAAATCCCAACCGATTTCAGCAAAATTAATTGTTATTCTTTGCATACAGCAAAGTTGTGTGTTCGCTTGACATTCTCGCCTACGTGTTGATCTCGATACACGTGGATGACTGGAAACATCGAGGACTAACTTGGGTTGATGGGTAAGAAGCGTTGATAGCCTCAATATATTCTGATCAATATCGATTTCTACATACTGTTCATGTTTGCCGCCCCATTTGTGCAGTCCATGGTTGATTGGGATTTCAACCCAACCCTCGGTGACGTCATCAATATGGCGACTTGCTAAAGTAACGCGATTCCCATGATGCTTTGTGGGTCGTGTAATAGTCAGGATCTGTTTCCTGGTGCTGTTTGTATAGGCGGGATCCGGTAACAGGTAAATCCACATGGACGCTGAGGTGATTTGCATATTACTTAGTGTACTGGATGGAGTGTTGAATCTGAAGCAAGCAGACGAGCCTGGGAAGTCACATGTGTCTGTACCTGGGAATAAAAAAAAAATGAAATAATCTTATTTATTATCTACATCGATGACCAAATGAATTTAACAATCAACTTGAAGATATCATGAACAAAATCATCTTGGAAAACGGGTTGTACCTTGCAGGCGATTTTAACATTGGCATTCTTAAAGGTGTAGGTTCCTATTTTAACATGTGTATAATCTACTTATAACTGATTGACATTGACCTCTGTATACGTTTTGGGTGGTTTCACTCTCAGTTTGCTTCTTATTAGGGGCGCACCATTTGATTCTCAGGGGGGGGGGGGGCATGGAAGTTTAAAAAAAAAAAAGCTTCGCTGGCGAAGGCGGCGGAAAAAAAAAACTTGCCCCAAAGATGAGTAAGAAAAAAACACCTTTACCCAACTACTTCAAGGGAAAGAAAAACATAAAAATGTAATAAAAACAACTTTGCCGCCGAAGGTGGCGAAAATAAAAATGTCGCCGTCTTCGGCAGCTAAAAAAACACACTTGACTCGACCCCAACTTCCATGCCCCCCCCCCGCCCCTGAAAATCAAATGGTGCACCCCTTAAGGCTTCAGAGGCAACACAATGTATGCAACCCTGGGTATGAGGCTGTTATGAAAATACATAAGAAATGACAAATAGGTATACCAAATAACTTTACACGTTTTGCTATCTCAAAAACTATTTGGAATTTCAAGGTGAAATTTTGTATTTACTATCAGAAAAATATAGATAGGCTTTCCATATATCAAAAAATGCAATACTTCCAGTTAATTGAGCCCTGGGGATGAGGATGTGATCGGAACCACACTTTAAGCAATACATGTGTACTTTTTATAATCTTTATATATCAATGTATCAGAAATGTTTCCTTGTACATAGGGTTGGTCAAAAGAAGATGTCAGGACCTTCCCATCATGCATTGCTTCCAATGGAATATTTTGTTCAGATTGTCATGAATAGCTTTATTGATGAAACATATCTAAAATGCAAAATTGGCATGAGGTCTGTGCTATGTTTCATCACTTAAGATGTTCATGACAACCTGTACACAATATCCCTTTGGACGCAAGGCATGATGGGAAGGTCCCAATATCTTCTTTTGACCAACCCTATGTACCCAGTACAAGGAAACATTTCTGATACATTGATATATAAAGGGTAGAAAAGGTATTGTTTTAAGAATGTCGATGTTAAAATCGCCTGCGAGGTTCAACCTGTTTTCAAGATTGATTTTGTTTATGATATCTTCAAGTTGATTGTTAAATTTATTTGTGCTATAAAGAGTTCCTACGATTATGTTTTACAATTTTTCAAAACTCACTTAGTCCACTTCGGCTCATTCCGAGAAAATCGTGTTTTTTATGTAATGCTTTTTTGAGAATTTTTTTTCGAAATTAAATCTGAAGTCCTATTATTCAACAATCCAGAATCGGTTATTTTAAAAATATGTCTTCCTTTTTTAAACAAATGGTCACTTTGAAAAATGCATATAAACTCACTTACTCCAGGAAAATGGCTGGATTTAGTAAGTTTTGAAAAAAATAGACTTTTTGACGGAAGGATGCAGCATATAGAATAATGACAACTTAACGGTTAAATCCATAATATTTATTGAGGTTTATTTACATGTGAATGTTAACACATTTTAACAGTTTTTACCGGGGGTGTCAAATCTTGTTTGGTAGGTAGGTGCGACTCGGACAGAGGAATCCATCCCCAAGGTGAGCAAATATTCTTGTTGTGTGTAAAAACTATTTATCATATCAATCCATAAACATCTTTAAGGGTGTCCTTTCCGGAATGTACGTATCAATGTTTACATTTAATATTTTTTTTGACTTAAAAACACATCTTATTATGCCGTATTTTGCAGTACTGTTTCGAAAGGACCCCCACTTAAACACTCAGCAGAATTTTGCTTCCAATGAGCAAAGTATTCTAGCCTGCAATTGAGGACCCTAGAACCAGAAGGGGGTTGAGTCATATTGAGTGCAAACTGAGAAAACGGCACAAACATCATATCATTTGTGTTGTCTTGAATGGTATTGCTGTATCTCGCTGTGACTCTGATCATCAAATTACTACAAAACTTGTACAGAATGTAGAAATGAGAATTCTGTAGCAGGAAATTGACACAACTCAATTTTCAAGATTTTGTGACTTAACCCCCTTTTAGTTCTAGGGTCCTCAATTGTTGCAATGAGTAAGGGTCTACAACAGTGCTGTCAAACATGGCATGATAAGTTGCGAAATTTGTTACACAGTTTTTTCTTTAAAAATGCCTTCAGTTTTCAAAGTTATTCCAGATAGAGCACTGAATTTTTCTACTTCGTTTAAAGCAACTTGAACAGAAGACTTGTTATTTTCAAATAATGTGGTATCATCAGCCATTTGGATGAATTTGGTCTCTAATTGAATGTGTGATTGAACTTAAAACCGTCGATATTTTTATTTCGTTTTACATTAACCGACATAAATTCAACGGCTAAGATAAAAAGTAGAACTGATAAAGGGCAGCCTTGACGAATGCCACTTTCAATGTTGATTTAGATACCCAATTATTAACTGATATACAGTGTGTCCCAGAATAAACCTTACAATCTTTGCGTGCAATTTTCAGGGGGTTAACGGATAGTCAGAAAGTATGTAAAGATTGCAATTTATAACCCATGAGTTGAACTTTTATATACCGTTTGTTTCATTTCACTCAGTAGTATACAACAAAAGGTATGTTGTATCAAACTTTTGGGTGGATTTTTGTCTGGTCCAATTTCATGATTATTGGCCATAAAGTAAGGGTGTTTCTGAATGGAATAAAAATGAGTCACCTTGGGAAACTTATCATATCTGTCTTATTTTTACATCAAATTTGTTCATTTTTCAGCATAGATAAAAGAAAGCATGTGCGTAGTAAATAAGTAAACATCGTTACAGTTGAGTGAACAGATCAATGACAATACTCAATAGAGCTTCATTCAAGGGGAACTTACAAACTCGTGAAATTGGACCAGCAAATTTTACATTCAAGTATTTGACCAAGCAAGTTTTGTTGTACATTACCGATTGAAATGAAACAAACGGTTTCTAAAAATTCAATTCATGGGCTATTAAATGCAACTTTTACATACTTTTGAACTATCCGTTAAACCCATGAAAATTACACGCAAAGATTGTAAGGTTTATTCTGGGACACACTGTACATCTACACGTATCAATATTTTTATATAAAGTTTAACCCAATTCGAAAATTGAATGCCAAATCCAAACTAAGTTAGACATTTTTCGAGAAAAGATATGTTTAAAGAATCAAAAGCTTTTTTTTAAATCAATAAACAAGATAGCTGCATCATTTTCATATAATTCACAATAATTTATAACATCTGCAATTAATATTATTCTGCAGGATTTTTCCAAGGGAAAAGGAAGTAGCTTGCAATGTATCTGCAATGCACATACATTTTGTATTTCGTTTCTAGTTTGTTGGACAAATATTACAGTTCAACACCTAATTCCAGAACTAATTTAAACACTTGAAGGGTCTGCATTCATGATAACAGTGCATTTTTGTCGAAAAATTATCAAATGAACCCATCAAACAGCGGTGATTTGATTACATCGACCAGACAACTTGTAATAAGTATATGAGGGGTGCTCTTGCAAAATGAATGGAAAGTCGCAAATTTCAAAACCGAATTTATGACATATTTTTATTCTCTAAAGTCTAAATTTTTGAATGATATAGCCCCTATATTATGTGACACTTTCTTTCTCCATTCTTCATTTAGAGATCGAAACACAAAGCGATACACTGAATACCACGTGTATCAAAAAAAATTGTGCACGGATTAAAACTGATTTTGACCTTGATAAAAGTAATAAATCATAATTTTCTTGTTATTGTAGTGAAGCAGATTAAATAAGCTTTCAAATGCAGAAAAAATTATAGAAATCGGATGAAAAATAAAAAAGATA
>JXSR01S026069.1:7182-23953 GCA_000969725.1 Ophiothrix spiculata
CCATTTTCCTCGTCTTTTTCCGGTGAATTTGCACAAAGTATGGAAGATCGATAGTATTTTATAAACCGATCTGATATATGTCTGTGATTTGGCTATTTTCAAGCCAAAATGTCACTTTTAAGCCCTAAAAATTGCATTTTAGGCCATTTTGACCTACATTTAAGTGATGCTTGACCTTTGACCTTAATAGTAGGAACGAAAACATATTTGCTCCTTAACAGACTCTTAAGACACTTAAGTCCAGTATTCTGTTAAGTTCCGTCACGAATCCACAACCCTAGTGGAACTTTTGGATTGTTGAAGATTGTACTAATATAGCAATATAAGCTAATATAGTACCTTTTTATGCTCCTATATACCTTAATGTATTAAGTTCTTAACTGTGTATGTCACAGAATCTGATTTCCATTTACATTGTATTCTATATGGGGAATTATCAGAAAAAATACCAACTTTTGCGACACAAAAACGCCTCTAACTTGACTTAGGAGCGACGAAACTTAATGATTTTGGTGTCATTTTCTTTGTTTTGAGATCCTCTTTCCAATAAAACCAATTCCAATAAGTTTTATTGAATTTGAAATTAATGTGTATGTGCCTACCTATGAGTCTTGTATTGAATGAGAGATATTTACAGTTCTTTGATTCTGAAAGAAGATGTTTATGGTCTTGTTGTTTTTCCAAAAGGTTTCTGTGCTAAACATAAGATATAAAAAGCCCGCAAGTTCAAATGCATAATTTAATTCAATTGAAGTTATTCGATTTTGAAGAATATAAATTGTCCTTTTCAATAGTCAGTTTTGCTTACAGGCATAAATTGCATCATAACAACATTTTATAAAATGTATGATATGGGTTTCTGTATGCAATTGAATACAAATAGATGTGTTCAGTTCACAAACCTTTTGCAATGTTGTATCAAGCTGAATAAATTACTTGGTATTGTTTATGGTAATGCTTGAGCGTTTTTCCTTCTTTACTAGTGTTCAGACAGCTAAATTGATGCAAACATTACACAGCTTTTATGATATAACACTGAAAATATGTGAGGGCTTTATAATCAATTCCCAAGAACTTTAAAATCGATTTGCGACAATTTTTACTGCCAGATTTTGAGTGGACTGCCTTTTATTTCAATCTCTAAATGAAAATTGTAGAAAGAAAGTATGACATATTATATATCATTTGAAAGCTGAGATTATAGAAAATTAAAATATGCCATAAACTCAATTTTGAAAATCGCGACTTTCCGCTCATTTTGCCAGAGCACCACTCATATATCAAGCTTTTGATAGGCTTTTTCAGGATTGCAAACCCCTTTAAGATTTTTCTATGGTATATATGCACTCATCCTGTCTCAAACAATCATTGGTTTGTACAAATTATCTAATTCCAGGATTCGCAAATTTTCAGAGTTAAGTTCTCTTTTTTACAAATATCATTTAAAATTTCATCTTGATAAAACATCCCCTAAAACCTAAATGCAATGATTGTGGATGTTTTTGTTAAGCTGAGGGTGTTTCAAGGAATTGTTAAAATGTCTTTACAGTTGGCTACGATTGCTGTATATTTTTACCATCTTTTACCAATTTCTTTACCAATTTATTATCTTTTAATCTTAAACTAAGATATTAAGTTCATTCATATCCAAACAGCTACAAATACTTATGTGAACATCTAGCAAACTGCTCTCACATTGTGCTACACCAATTTGTGATCACATCAAAACAGATAGGTCGAGACACTTGAAATTCATTTCTACAACTCTGGTAATTGTCCAGCCCAAGGCGATGTTCAAATTGCATTCCTATGAGACTCGTATTGAATGAGAGATATTTACAGTTCTCTGATTCTGAAAGAAGATGTTTATGTTCTTGTTGTTTTTCAAGAGGTTTCTGTGCTAAGCATAAGATATAAAGAGACCCGAGAGTTCAAAATGCATAATATAATTCAATTTATACACGATGAGTATTGGATTGCAAAATATATAAATTGTCTTTTCAAATAGTCGGTTTTGCTTAAAGGCTTAGATTGTTTCATAATACATTTTATAAAATGTATGATATATGGGTTTCTATGATACAAATGAATACAATTTTAATAAGCAATGTGTTCAGTTCAAGATAGACAAAATTAAATTAATTCTAGTCATCCAGACATACCTTTAGCGCAAACCGACGTTGCGACCGCAACCTGCGATCATCAGCTGGGTTGTGTAGAAATTGGATTTTGACCACTTCTGGTGACGTTGTTGGAAGAGGATGACATCACAACCCAGCTGAAGATCGCAGGTTGCAGTCACAATGTCGCTAAAGGTATGTCTGGATGACTAGAATTAATTTAATTTTGTCTATCTATTCAATCTCAGATGAATGAGGGTCTACGCAGTTTGTTCAGTTCAAGATAAATCAAGGTTTTAACAGGTTTATTACAGTTACTCAGGTTTGCAAACTCTGATTTTTTTTTTGTATTTTTTATATCATCCTATAATAGAAACAGGAAGGTAATTTTACTCAATGTATTGTTCAAAAGTCAAAGATGAGCCATAGGAGAAAAATAACCCACACCATGTTAATTGTTGTCATAACTGATTAATAAATTTTATGTATTTACCAAGATGAGGTTTACATTATAGTCCTTTTTTTGCTTTTAGCACTAACTTTCCTTTCATCCTGTGGTGAATTATTATTTCTTTGCTGTACAGTTCAGTGCAGTTTTGTGTGTTTTTGTGTACTAGTTGCTCTTGTTTTAAATTGGCATGTAATTTTAGAATCCTTTTAATCATAATGCTAAACATGTGTAAGAAAGTAATAGCCATTTACTGTATGTTGTATCAAAACTTTAGGGCATAAAAAGAGTGTTAAGGTGCATTTTTGTAAAATGACCATTTTACATAGATGTCGTATGTTCATGGCCAGATTGCACAATAAACCTTTATTCCAATCTATTTGGAGACCTTTTTTTGTATCCCTCGATTTTTGTTAAGTTTCAATTACATAATGAAATGTATAGGATGTTTCTTCCATTCACTTAGTTTCACTTATCGATCTCATTCTAATTTATCAAATTGAATGCTCTATAATAGATGCAAGTTGCAACAATAGTGAAGCGATATATGGGCATTTGTTTTTCACTTCAGGTGCTTCTGATGGATCATTTCTGTATAATTTTTTAGATAATTGTGACCACCCACTACAAATCTCCTGCAATGTTGACCCCTGAACAAATTTGCTTTATTGCAAATTCAAAAAGATTATGGCCCGTATTCCAGAAAGGTGTTTAGCTAAACCACGATTTAACTGAACATCAACTGCCCAGTTAGGATACGCACCGTTGCAGCTTTCAAGCGGAACAGTTCAATTAGCCGTGCTGTTGACGCGAATTAAACCGTGGTTTAGCTAAACACCTTTCTGGAATACGGGCCTATATCTTTAGCTTTAAAAGTATACTTATTTCAAAATCAAATAACACATAGAAGTAGAGTTATGTCAAAGCATGACATGTCAGAATACCTAAACCAAGGAAACATACATTAAACTTTTCATATAATGCACATTACTAATGCAACTATATTAGAAAATGTTAGTTTTCTATTATTTTGAAGTTGAGATGTTGCTAGGAGTTATAAAAAAAGCATGATTGAACATTTCAAATCTGCGAAAATCAATATAACTTATGGGTATATTTTGTACTGTTGCTTAAAAAGAAAAATGCTGACTCAACCAGAGGTTCATAATTGATGGTCATAATTTTGATGTACCTCATTTCAAAAAATGGACATGCTTGTGCATCATTTAAATAAACTACTACAAAGAGTGTGGGCCAGTCTATAGTTGGCCTCAAAGTAAAATTTTCACTACCAAACGTTTGGTTGTGACAAAATGACGAGTTGCTCCAAATAAGATAACTTCAACACCGCATAAGACCAAATAAAATTTCTTGCTAAATTGAATTGAATTCATTTAATTCAATTGAATCAAGGTTAAGTCATCGAAGGATCAGCAAATGTTTGTTACCGGACTATACTTCCAATTCGATTGCAAATATCTTGTGACGTCTATGGCGCGCTTAATGTCCAGTAACTCAAAAATCTTGGATTTTTCTACGAAAATCTTGGATTATCGGTTGAAAAACCAAGATTTTCAATCAATAATCCAAGATTTTCGAGAATAACTTGGATTTTCAACTGATAATCTAAGATTTTCTACGCCAAATGTCCAATAATTCGATAATCCAAGATTTTCAATTTGATAATCCAAGATTTTCAACTGATAATCCAAGTTTTTCATTCACAAGTCAAAAAACTTGGATTATCAATTGAAGATCTTGGATTTTCGACGCCAAATGTCCAATAATTTGATAATCCAAGATTTTCAATTTGATAATCCAAGATTTTCATTTGATAATCCAAGTTTTTCATTCACGAGTCGAAAAACTTAGATTATAAATTGAAAATCCAAGATTTTCTTTGCCAAATGTCCAATAATTTGATAATCCAAGATTTTCAATTTGATAATGCAAGTTTTTCAATGCCAAATGTCCAGTAAGTCAAAAATCTTGTATTATCGGTTGAAAATCCAAGTTCTTCAACGCCAGATGTCCAGTAAGTCGATAATCAAAATTTTTTCGGTTAAGGCACGCAACATTAAATTTCTTGTACCCCTTCAAGCTAGCTACGGCGATGCACAAATGCCAATTGACATAATCCTCAACTAGCAGCGCGCGCACCAAATCTGGCGCTTTAACAAATACTGATTGGCGCTTTGACACTCTCTAAAAACGAAGAAATACATTAGAAATATACTGAGAAATAGGCATGTTTGGCGCTTCCCGTACATTTTCTCATTTTTGTGGTGCATTGTGAGGACTAGTTGGGAACCCCTGGTCTAGACTTTTATCTTATCTTATTTCACAATCCACAATTATCTCTTACTCACTAAATCAACTTAACTGAATCTAATCTCTCTCCCCTCTGTATTCTCTTGTCTCTTATGTTTAGTAACAAATCTTACCAACAGATAATATAACATGCTCTCCTAGCAAGTATAGAAGTGTTATGAAAGCAGACTTTGAGGAATGCTCTGTGGAAATAGCCTGGGGCTAGACAATTATCAGTAGTGGAAACTAATTCTTACAGCTCTTTGTCGATATGTGATCTCAGCTTAAATAGATATAATTGAGGATATCAATAGATTAAACCGTCCTTCAATTTGGGATTTTTATTTTACTCTCTTATGTTTGGCAACAAATCTTACCAACACAATTAACATTCTCTCCTATCGAGAATGTAATTGTACAAGTAAAAAAGTGTCATGAACGCAGACTTTGAGGAATGATCTGTGGAAATAGCCTGGGGCTAGACAATTATCAGTAGTGGAAACTAATTCATACAGCTTGTTGTCAATGTGTACCGCCGCGGCAGAAGGGTCCAGTTGTCGGCTCGTACATGTTGCTCCTTGTAGCATATCTAATGTATGGTATTTGTATACATCAGATATGCTACAATGAGCAACATGTAGGAGTCGACAACTGGACCCTTTTGCCGCGGCGGTACACATATGTGATCACAGCTTTGATAGATATAATTGTGGATATCAATTGATTAAACTGTTCTTCAATTTGAGATGTCTATTTTGCTCTCTTATGATTAGTAACAAATCCTACCATCACAAATAATATGCTCTCGTAGCAGGGATGTAATTGTACAAGCAGAAATGTGTTATGAAATCAGACTTAGAGCAATGCTCTGTGGAAATAGCCTGGGGCTAGACAATTATCAGTAGTGGAACCTTATTCCTACAGCTCTTTGCCAATTTGTAATCTCAGCTTAAAAAGATATGATTTGATGATATCAATGGAATTCAGATCCATTCCACCAAGTGCCCAATCAGAAGTCAAACTTGGGTTTCAGTGCATGTAAGAGAAATCACTTAGGTATTCAAACACGCTACTGAGTTGTTCATCGGCAATCAACAACGATGCATCCATGCATCGGCGTATTTTTATCGCGCGATAGCCACCCGAGCATGATAAAAATACGCCGACGCATGGATGCATCGTTGTTGATTGCCGATTGAGCCACTCGAGCGTGATAAAAATACGCCGACGCATGGATGCATCGTTGTTGATTGCCGATGAACAACTCAATACTGGTTTGAATACCTTTCAACAACGAAAATTTTCCTAAAAACGTATTATTTAAATGAAATCTTCATGAAAATATTTAGAAAAATCTGAAGCAAAATGCTAGTTATTAAATGTTTGTTGCTTTGCCTTTTTTTACTGTTCCCAAACGCCAGTCCTTGCACGTACTCGAGTTGCAACGCGCGATGAATAGTGCACCGACTAAGGTATACTGCGTAAACGCACCTCCTTGTATGCTGTGCCGTGCGTGACGCGCTTCTATACCAACTGTGGATTCATCATGAATCAACAACGGCGCGCTCCAGTATAAGAAGATACGATGAGTTGTTGAATAACCAATACACTATGGCGTTCCTCAATTATGTCATTGAATCCCATGACACCACCTTCTATATTCTCTTGTCTGTTATGTTAAGCAAAAATTTGACCAAGAGAATAACATACTCTCATGATGAGGATGTAATTGTACAGGTATTAGAAGTGTTATTAAAACAGACTTAGAGGAATGCAATGCGGAAATAGTCTGGGGCTAGACAATTATCAGCGATGGAAACATATTCCTATGTACATGTGCCAATTTGTCTTGGAGAATTTTACAATCTACCATTATCTCTGACTTGATTATCTGACAGCATTCACGGATGTCACAATGGCGATGCGGCGTTGTGGCTTCCTTCAGCTTATGTGACCATAGCAGGTAAACTAAATAATCATGGGCAAAAATAATGTAACATTCATATGCACTAAACGGCCAACACACAAACTGGAATGCAACACGCAGAGTGCATTGTGAATTTTCAGTCCACTTCGCATATTTTATATTTTTGTATTCTGATAAGCTGGATGACATGCAGAGTGTATAAATCGTCACTAAATTGGCAGGTCTAATCAAATGTTGTAATGTAGCAGATACAATGCAGACTTGGGCATGGATATCTATGGGTAGTAAGAAGGATTATTTTTGCCTGTGGATAAACTTAAGTCACATAATTCCTGTGTATTTAGTGATATCAAAGTACAGTGTGGTCCGGGAGTGTGGTATATAGTAGCTGTAGGAGTCGTTAAAAGTGTTATCATGGTTATCAAACCAGACTTGATAGAATGCAATGTGAAATAGCCTGGAGCATGACAATTACTGAAGGTGGAAACATATTCTACTGCCGCTTTGTATTTAAAGGATGTGATCTCAGCTGACTTGGATATTTAAAATATCACCAAGAGCATCTTATTATGTATTTAATATTGAATCTTTTATGAGGTTGAGATAAAATTAGAGTGTCCTGACTTAAGTGGATTTATTTCATATTTTTAGTGCTTAATGAAATCTTTAACACACAAGACTTGGAACTTATATTATTTTTTATTTAATAATTATATCTATTTAATTCACTCAACCCTATCTTTGTTATGATATGATTCAAATTAATACATTTGATCATAAAGGTAACTCAATCTAATTAATTGGTTGGGAACTGACGAATTAGCACTTTTTATCCAAGCTTATGTTTTATCAGTGTTTTAAGATTATTTAAAAAAAGAAATTGGCAAGAAAACAATTTTCTTGAATAAGATTTTGTTTTTATGGAGGTTTATAGACATTTGAAAATTGCAGATTTATTATATCCTATGAAAAAATAGGTATACAGTAATTGTACTTGTATTAATGGTTTTATTATTTGCAATTGTTCACATGATATATTCATGCATACGAACATATTTGTATCCTTTCACAAATATCTCATATTCATTGATAAAATGTAAAATGTATTTTTTCAAAGGGTTATAATTTGCCAGGAGCTTGATTGAAAATTGAAATTTTCCATGTGTATCTTGAAATTAATGTGAAATTTGATACCAGTATTCTATTCAGGCTGCATTTGTACTAAGTAAACATTTCAATCAGTTGACATTCAGAATAACTACAGAGATATCTGGACCTTCCCATCATGCCTTGCATCAATGGGATTTTTTGCACAAGTTGTCACGAATGGTGTGAGTGATGAAACATATCTGAAATGCAAAATTGGGATGAGGTCTGCTAATTATGCTACATTTTATCACTATAGACAAATCAAAAGTTTAGTGGAGAATGTAGACACAAATCCAGAGTAAGGGTTACATTGACAACAGTAGGGCCCTGCATTCAGGATTTTTGTTTTCACTGTCCAATAAATTTTTGTTTGGCCTATAATGCCAAACATTACAACCTGTACAAAAATCCTGTTAAAAGCAAGGTATGATGGGAATATCCTGATATCTTCTTTAACTACAGAGTTTTCAATTCAAGATTCAACATGAGTTGCCTTCAGGTAAAAAGTCACATCCAATTTCAATTAGCCTTTCGTTTTTAAAATAAGGTGGAATTTTTGAATGATGCTTTTTAATGAATGTGCACTTATGTAAAAAAAGGTTTGATTGGAAATGTTGAAACATTTTAATTGCACGTATGGTATGTTTCTTATAATTCTGAGAAAATGCATCTGTGTTTAGACAGCAGTCAGAGACATGATTTTGAAAAATTCATGAATATGATTTGCTTCATCAAACCTGTAAAAAATCTACTCAAAAAGACATTGAACTTTATAACAGAAAATACAAATTGATGTGTCATTAGTTATAGATTAATAACTGCGTATTACTTGACGCGAGTGAAATTGTACAACAATAATGCACCGCGTGCTGAAGTTGGAGTTGTCTGCACTCACGAAGTGAAGCCTAGTGAGTTGGACAACTTCGACTTCAGCAAGGTGCATTATTTTTGTACAATTTCATGAGCGCCAAGTAAAGAGCAGTTATTAATTTAATTCATATACAACAATGATTAGAATAAAATTGCATAAGAAATTAAACGGCATAATTATTTTCAAATGTGTTTGCTATTTCAATAAAACATAGAAAACACAACCATCCATCGTCCCATGTTAATCATTGTAATTTAGATTTACCTTTCTTTTAAAATGAAACTTGCCATACAAGCATGAGCATATTTCGCGTACGCATACATGGAATTGCACAACGCACTATGCGATACGCAGCGTGCAACTAGACGAGATTAATGAATGCGTATAAGTTACCAACTGTCCAATTTGATTTACAATTTAAACGCGTATTTAACGCAGAGTGTATGAATTTCCAGTAATGTCATTTCCTATTAACGGTGCTTTGATAAGATTAGAGCAATAATTATCCCTAGCCAATTAATGGGAAAATCACAAATTTCATAAACTACAAATACTTTATTCATTTTATACAATGTATATCATATTGCTTGGTGCTTAAGTTATTGTACATAGACTCTTCTTGTTTTGTTTTAGGTAATGGTTCATATGCTACTTGCATTGGGTGTTCAAAGATAGATATTTAATTTAATCCCTAAAAGTATGCTGATTCTTTTATTAAAAAACCTGTTGCTTAGGACAAATTAAATTAAAAGTTTGTCTCAAAGCTCTCGCGCGCGTTAGTTTTATTGTGCACTTTAGATTCCCTCAAAATAGGGTATTAGAAACATATTTTTGCCACAAAATTAAGGTAGTATGAACTGAATTTTCCCCTTAAAAAGCATGACGGTATGAGTTTGAAATTTTACAAAAGCCTGAAAGACTTTTTTATCTTTCTTACATGTGTATAATTGAACTCATGTGTACATTTGATTTTGCCCCATTTCACTTGCAACATGAAAAGTGCATTTATTAACCTATAAATATTAACTGCTATCTGAACACACTCCATGGGCATCATCATATTTATGTGATCACAGCCAATATAAATTTGCTTTAATGATTCCAAAACTGATTGCTTATCATTTCCTATATCAACAATGCGGGGTTGCATCAAAGTGATCGAAGCAAATGGACCATTAGATGACATTTCCGATTTTATTCAACTTGAAGAAGAAATAGTATTAATGTACAACTTTTAAATTGATTTAATAATGCAAGGACCAAATTGTTGTGAGAAAAATGCAGACGGGTCCAATAAAAATACAGATCAGATATTTTTACAGCAGTTGCTACACGGGCAACATAATTTTAGGGGAAACTCAGTTTTATATGCGAAATAAATGCTTATTTTTTTGTTCAAAAATAATGCTTTTGCTTCATGTATGCAAAGCGCCCAATATATTTCACCAATTTGATACCTTTAGTAATAACGAATTGTCAAAGTCTCAACAGCAGCTTTCTGTAGTTGCATTTTGCTATACGTTGATAAACACCAAATATGTGGGCCTCTTCACATCGTGAATTAATACAGATAAGCGTGTGCGTAGCTGGACACAGCATAACTGCAGGAGATGCAGCGCCTGTTGCACGTGTGACTCGCGCATCATTGTCTAGGGCGTGTGTGTAACTGGGATTATGTTTACTTGCAGATGAAGAAAAGCCTCACAATTCCTGCCTATTTAGTGTTGATCAAAGTATAGATTGTGCTTAATATTTCCTGTTTAGAATGGACAGCTAGCTGCATATGCATAATTTGCAATGTTTTATACAATCTAGAAATGCAGTGACCTTAAAATACAAATATTTCAAATCATTTTGACGACTGCATTTGTAGAGACAAATCATTTTGACAACAGTGCATTTATGTTATTATAATAGAAATATGTCCAGGCATGATGTCCAGCGTAAAATATAAGAGTACAGAAGTTAGGACATCACAAACAACTTTTTGCATAAAAGTGTAGATTCATGGCTAAATTGTTTCATAGCTGAATTTTTATATCCATATTTTGGTAGATCATGATGTAAAGGCACCTAAATTTGACATGTATTGGGTCATGGTGTGTAAATTGACCTGGTTCATAGTTGTTTGGAACCTATTTATACAGATTTCAGCTCAAATATAACTTATGTGAGGGGATCACTACATCCACCATTTTTGACTTGCAGATTTCCGAGGAGGTTGTTTTTAAAAGAAGAAGTGGTTAAAAGTGTTGGGGCTAGTAATGCGTACATATGGGTCTATACTAACCCTAAAAGTTAAGAAATTCGCCTAAGTCCAAATACATCAAGACCCGAGTTAGCTATGATCGGGAAATCGCTGCCATGGTAGCGCCTGCTCAGTGGCTTGACAAAGTTATAATTGAATCTCGAAGTAGGAGGTTGTGGGTTCGAATACTGGTGAAAATCAACCATTGACTTGCAGATTTCCGAGGAGATTAGTGTCAAAATAGTTTGGGTTAGGGCTGAGCCCATTTCACATACTGACCGTGTGCCAAATGGAATAAAACCACATAGATAACAAAGTGAATGTATACATAACGGACAAACCGTATTGATAACGTATTGAACCTACTTATAACAAATACCTGATGAACAACAATGTATAAACCAAGACAATAGTATGTTATGTATATGTTTGGCTCTATACGATGATGTGTGACAGAGCCCTAGGAAATGTATAGAACTGATAAGATTACTTATCCACTTTCTTCATCATTTCATGTTCTTCGTTCCATTATAATGTAACAAATGCAATGACATTTGGTTCGTTTTGCATTTAAGTCACTCTACATAAAGCACTTCATTCATACAAATATGTAAAATGTATTTGGTAAGACGTATTAGAATACTTTTGTTAATGTTGCTTTCGGCAAACGCGCTGTATTCTATTAGTCATTTGTGTTTGTGCGACTTTGTGAAATCACATTTTGTTCTTGATCTTGTTAAATTTCTTACAATGAAATATATTTTTCATATTGATGAGCTTAGCATTGATGTTTTCTATTTTGAAGAGAAAGAAGAGTAGAGTTGCCCCTGAGGGATTTCATTAGTTAGGTATATCAATTAATTTAAAGAAATTGTTTAGAAATAGATATAGATATACCTTTAATGTCCATGTTTATATACTGCTGTCTTATATTCTAAAGAAAAAGTTAATTTAGTTTTTTCACATACAATCTGGATTTAAAAAATCTTGTTAAATATTACTAATCAGGAAGCAGAGGATTTAGTCAGTGGAGTAGGTTCCACAATGTTTTCTTGTCAGTGAAGTTTTGTGTACGGAAATTGAAATTGCTATGTTCAATATATTTTGATATTTGTACATAAACTCTTGTTTCATTTGGGAATATCCTTTCTATTCTGACATTTTGGTTTGTTAATTCAACCAATGTGCCCATCAAATAAGTTTTTTCTTTGTTTGCTTCTTGTAAGTTTTTGTTTGTTTGTTTTGTTTTTGTTTTAACGTACTGGTAATTAACAGTATTTGAGGTGAAAGATTACATTCAAGGTTGAATAAATGTTTTGAAGTGATTGCCAGAAAAAGCATTTTTGTTTGAGCAAATGATTTGCTTTTCCAAAGCAGAACTTTACTTTTTCAGTATTTGGTTCACTTATCAAGGCATTTCGATTGATTCTGGATCTGGATCTGGATGTATAATTGAACAGCTCCTTACTGGAACAACACTCAATGCGAGATTAGAGAATCAACCGGATTTAGTCAATATTTTGGCTAGCAGAAATTAATTGGTTATGAAATTTGGCAGAGTCAGTAACACTACTGATTCAGTAGCCAAGTTGATTCCAATCTCTAGCTGTGTTTGGAAAGAATGACTTCTGATGGCAATTTGTCTTTGATGACGGAACTTTAAGAGAAAGTGGATTGTGATGTCTGGTTGAAGAAGTACTTGCATCACGGATGTTAAATTGAAGATGGTCGCTGAGGTCGAGGTTGACGTTATTGTGGATGATCTTGTGCATCATAACAAGTCTATGGTTGAGTCGTCTTTCTTGTAAAGATGGGAGCTGGATTCCTTTCAGCATGGTTGTAACAGAGCTCTTACTCCGGTAGTCACACATGACGAAGCGTGCAGTTCTGCGTTGGAAGTTTCTTGATGTTGTTGTTTGAATGAGGGTCCCAGACCAAACTGCAGAATTCTATGTGTGGCCGGACTAAGCTTTTGTAAGCCTGGATCTTTACTTGGCGAGGAGCATTACTTAGGTTCTCTCGGACAAAGCTAAGCATACTATTGGCTTTGGAAGCAACTTTGTCGATATGAATATTCCATTTCATATCAACAGAAAGGATAACACCAAGATATTTGTGGTTGGTGACTGCTTGGATATAGTGGCCAGAGAGTTTACATGAGTGCTCAATTCTGTTGGTTTTCCTACTGAAGTGAAGAATGTTACATTTTTCAGCTCAATAAACCCCAACAAAGTTTGTTACAGAAATATATTACTCTTCCACTATTTAGAAAAATTCTGAGCTGATGCTGTCTTATTTCTTGTTGCTTTTTTCTCGTATTATTTTTTTAGAATCAGGACAAACCAATCTAAAATCAATTTTCTTTAGACATTCAATTTCCATGAAAATTTGAACCAGGCCTCCTAGGCAATCATGTGGGAATGTAATATGTGAACATTTTATACATGGCAAAACAAAATTGTTATGTTGTCCTGCGGTAGAAAATAAAAATAGGGTGTTCGTCATGCAATTAAACCTCAAATTCTGGTTAGATGAATAGAATAGTAAATATCAATGCAACATACACTATGGTACATGATACACTTTTCAAGGCATTTTAATAATCCAGTCTCACTGCCATAAATGGCAAAGTTGCTCAATTCCATTTTTTAACACCATTGGCCGTCTTGCATTTTTTAAAAACTTAAGACTTGCACTTTCTGGTCAGGTTCAGTATATATAATTTTCAGTCTGCTATTTTGCCAGCTGCCGTGTGTTTGACAGAATTTTAAATATTTATGTTTCAACTTGTACTTTTTAATTTCTATTAATGAATTTTTAATGTAAATTTTCAAGAAATTCAGCCTGTGGGACTGCAATATGAATTTTAATAATAGTGTAGTTTTAGCCGTCTATTAACATTTTAATGTTGGTAACTGAGGACATCATAGAAAACCTTTTAAGCCTAAGATAAATAAAAAACATTGTGCAACTTGTAAGGCCAAACAGAAAATAGTAGTCTCAAATTTAAAGTTTTATTTAAAAAAATATATTCTAAAACCACCTATTCAAATTTTACTGTTGGTCACTGAGGGCATCATAGGAAACTTCTAACGACTAAGATAAATAAAAACATTGAGCAACTAAATCTTGCCCAGATCCCTCGACTAACCCTTATACTGACCAACCTCCCTCCGTCTTATCCTTATCCGCTGACCAAGTTCCCCTCTGTCTTGTAATTCCTGTGATCAGTATAAATCCAGTGACCGAATCAATTTAGTGACTAAGCAGCGAGGTTGTGGCGCGCAGCACCGCAACTGAGGTGTTCAAGCTGAACCGAAGGGGAGGGATCTTGAGAGATAGCTGAAACATTTTATTGGGGTGTCGTACTGGGATGGTCTTATCCATATAATTAGCCTCTAACTTCAGTCACACCACCAGTATTACTTGCATCCTTGGGGTCAGGAAAAGTATGATTTAAAAAAAACAGAGCTTGAAAAAAATCTTCACATGAAAAAAAAATAGTGTGCAACTTTTTGTCCAGATCACCTGATTTTACAAATGTGTGTAGCAGCTTCCAACTATTTTTCATTTGGCCCAATAATGAAATAGAAGTGCACCAATAAATACATAAATAATTTATTGAAATGTTGAATCCTGTTCTTACTAACATTTCATCCTATTTATATTACAAAATGTAACATAATATTTATGAAATGCAATTGTATGTTTTATATTGCCTTGTAACCAATGAAACCAAAGTGTTTTCTGTAATAAATTGAATATTTATAATACTGAAAGTTGGAAAACTGTGCAGTATTCTGTTATGATTCAGTTACATAGTTTTGGGATTTTATTTAATAAGGCATATTCTACATTTCGTAAATTTTTAAAAATGTGCTTAAATGGAGATCTAGTTTTAATCTTTCTGTTTCCTTATTGAATGTACCAAAAAGATATTGTATTTTGCATAAAGGGGCATTTGATTACAAGGTTATCACCAGACTAAAATTAGGACCAGCTAAATTGACAAATATTTTAATCAAATGCAGAATGAAATTGCATGCCCATAGCAAAAAGAAATGGTAGCAGATAATGATAGGATGGTTATCGGATAACTATTTAGTGTTTTCTCGATAACTTTTAAAAAGTTATCGAGAAACACCGGCTAGCCGATAACTTGCGGATAACAAGCGGCAAGTTATCGGCTAGCCGATGCCTTCCCGATCACTTGCACATAGTTATCGGGAAGTGATCAAGAAACTTAGTCTCTGAAAAAAGTTATCGGGAAGTGATCGGGAAACTTAATCTTTGAAAAATAGTTATCCGAAGGTAATCGGCAAACTTAGTCTATGAAAAACAGTTATCAGGAAGTAACCGGGAAACTTAAAACTTTGAAAAACAGTTACCGGAAAGTGATCAGCAAGTAATCAGGTATGCTGACCCGGCCTTGACACAGTCACATGACTTCCAACTGCCATTCTTTCATTTTAAAAAGCTTTAGCAGTGGAAATCAGTTGACTTGAAGTACTGTCTACACATGTATGGAAACTATATAGCTGGTTTAGCATTCAATACTAAACATGTAGGCCTATCTGTGTGATGAACAGCTTGCTGTATACTGGTATGTATAGTTTTGTACAGATAAATCTCAGTGAGAACTTGCAGACTGGCAGTATTTAGGCCTATAATTAAAACACAAGTTGAGTTTTGGTTTTTGTATAAGCTTACTTATTCATTTTTATTGGTGGTAATAGATTCATGTTCTGTCAAAATTCTAAGTTTGGTACATGGATATGTGTGGACCGTAACTAGAACACTGATGGTAGCTGTGTGCATAGAAACTTTCAAAATCGGCCATCTACATTTGGTTTTGAAAATTAAGGAGTTGCATATGGGAAAAATTATAATTACTGCACAGGCCACAAGGGAACATCCTATATGGGCCTGGTATCCATTGGCTGTATACCCATATGGCGTGTGCCTTATTTCATTTTCCATTGTTTGTAATTGTGTGGCGCAACACAGACAATAAACTTTGTTCTGCTTAGTGATCATATCAGTACGAGGCTATTTCGTTACGGCAGATATTCTTATGACCCAGTGCTCACCAAGTATGAACATGTTGATTGTTGGTACTACAAGGAATAGGAATCATCTGCCATACACATGGCCACTGATATTACTAAACAGAATGAAGTTTATTGTCTGTGTTGCGCCGCACAATTACAAACAATGGAAAAAGAGACAAGGCATATGGCATATGGGTACAGCCAATGGATACGAGGCCATAGGGCCACTAGCTTCTACTAAGACGGTTAACTGCCGGTTTAGATATACTTATAAAGCAACAAATATGTAGTATTTATTTTAAGGATTAGTTTGGATTTATACTAAAAGTTAAACTTCATGTGTGATGTCAAAAGCAGCACGGTAATAATGTACATATCAATTGTCAAGAAAGCCATAGTTACAGGTTATCTACTAACTAAATATATCGGCTATGGTTTTTGGAAGCATCATACTCATTCGCATTTGAAATGGTCATTTATTTGCTAATATAGTATCGGATGATAACCAAGAGAACCTGCAGTAGTAGTAGTTATTGGACGAGGCTATGCGGATGTCATATCCCCAAATAGTATCGGCTGGTTACCAAGAAAACCTGTTGAAATGGTTATCAGATGGTCATCCGCTAACTGCTCATTTGCATGTGAAA